>MCJB01032832.1:222382-242649 GCA_002018475.1 Nicotiana obtusifolia | reverse complement strand
GGGGAGAAGGGAGGGAGTTATTCTTACAGCCAACCGAATACTCAATCGAGTTCCCATAGCAAGATGCAATCCATTCCACATGAAAAATAGAATGGAAGGAATCACAACTTAAATATTTTAAAGTATGGGTGTGCTAAGCTAAAGTGCAAGTTCCCAAACCCAAAAGGGTAAAGATCGGACCAGAAGTTACTGATTGCATTTTTATAGGATATGCAACAAATAGTAAGGCATATCATTTTCTGGTTCATAAATCAGAAAATTCCGACATTCATAATAATATGGTAATCGAATTAGATAATGCTGAATTTTTTGAGAATATTTATCCGTATAAAAAGGAATGTGAGTCGTCTAGTGAAATATCTAAGCGACCTCGGGAAGAAGCAAAGGAAAATACACCTAATGAGGTGAATCCAAGACGTAGTAAATGTCAAAGGACAACTACTTCCATTGGGTCAGATTTTCTGACATTCTTGTTGGAAAATGAGCTTCAAACTTTGAAAGAAGTTATGTCTTCCTCAGAAAGAAGCAGTCAAATAGTGAGATAGAATCCATATTAAATAACCATACTTGGGAGTTAGTTGATATTACTCTAAGGAACGAACCATTGGGTTCCAAACGGATTTTCAAGAGGAAAATAAAAGATGATGGCATTATTGACATGTATAAAGCAAGACTTATTGTCAAAGGATATAGACAACGAGAAAGCTTGACTACTTTAACACATACTCGTCGGTTATGAGTATTACGTACATATGGATATTAGTAGCATTGGCTACATTGTATGGTCTTGAAATCCATCAAATGGATGTAAAGACAACCTTCCTGAGATTTAGAGCAGCGCTCTAGGTTCATAGGTTCTACGAGTCATGAGCGAGTGTCTAGTAGAGTCTTCCGGATCAGTATGATGACGTCTATACCTATCTTCGAGAGGCTACAGGGCATTTAAGATAAACATCCCATCTTTCTTTCCTTATCGTGCGGTATTAATTCAGCTTGAAGCATATCTCTTTGAATTCCTTTCACTCACTCGTATGTTATGTGAGCGCTTGGTATCGGCCATGCACCAACGGCTTGTGATTCCATAGATGGAGTGCGAGACTGTAATAATCCGACATTTTAAGACTGAACTTTTTAAAATAATTTCTTTAATTGTAATTCACTTAATTTTAGCGGTTTACATATTGAAGCGAGTAATCTATACCATATTAAATATATAATATTACAGGTCAGAACGCAAAACAAGGGACATGCATATAATTTTCAAAATTAATTACAAAGACTAAGATGATGATGGTATTAAAAAAGACTTTAGAAGTCAATGAATTGTATTTAAATCTTGGAATTGTTTGATTCTTCTTTCTATTGGTGTCCTTCCAAGTTGTCTTTAGCCAATCACTTCAAATTCTTTCACATAGCTTTCTTTCTGAATCCCAGTGCTTACTTTCTGAATTCCCTCTGGTGATTCTAATTAGTGTTTTAAACCCGAAAAAATTCAAAGGAGATTATCCCCGACATTTGGCTGAGTTCACGAGGTGCTGAACATAATTAAGAGGTTGCCGAGAGCTCTCACTCAGTGGCGGAGTCAGGATTTTTATTAAGGGGAGTCAAAATATAAAAAAATAAACTCACCAAGAAGTCAAAGGGTGTCATTATATAGTATACATATTTTAAAAAAAATTACCGAGCTAAGCAGTATAATTTTCCGACGAAGGGGTGTCGGCACCCCTTGGGTGCATGTGGCTCCGCCACTGCTCTCACTGCCTACATTCTACAAAGCTGCTCAGGTTTGTTTTCTTATTTGCCTCCTTTAGGTTATGCTTGATCTGTTTAATGTTTTGATTAGGATTTTATGGATCTGTTTGCTGCCATAGGCTCAAGCTGAAGTACAGTACTTCCATTGTTTTTGTAGCCCATCCGCTTTGTTCAGTAGATATCTCCATATTATTTTGGTAATTGGGTTGGAAAATCTATGGTCAATCCACCTTTTTTTTTGTTTGAGGTGTCTGGCTATATGTGCAGTAAATTGTTATCTGCTATATGCTTTATGCTTCTTCCTTCAGATTCTTTCTTCTACTTCTTTCTCCTAATAAAGGTTTATGTACTTTTCAGACATCATATCTTGAGAACCTTAGAGGAAGGGAAGGAAAAGTTACTTTGGTTTGACTAGTGAGTATTACATACATGGAAAGAGGAAAAGAAAATGAAGGAGAAGGAGAGAAAGGGGAAGCAAACAACTCATTGGTATGCCATACAATATTTATATGTATTAAAACTAACATGACTTGGATGACTATCCAAGTAATCCTCAAGACAGTATAATGTTAGCATATCTTTTGGTGAAATTGTTGTTCAAAAGTTCATAATCTGATCATGGCATTTTCTTTGTATAATATTTACTTTCTAAGGCGTAAAATAGTTATTCGGTTGATATCTGGAATAACATATTTTAGAGTATTAACATCATGATGACGTAAGTGGTAACAAATAAGCATACCACCATCTAACAATGATTTTAAAAATTATTGTAAGATGAAATCAGTACTCTTTTGAAAATATTTTTTATGATAATAAGACTCTCAAAATATTACTTGCCTAATATGCTGGTAATTTAGAGCCAGTTTGGCTTATTGATTGGGATTAAAGTAGCTCATAAGCATCAAGCATTAAAATCGATTTTGTAGAGCTAAGTACAGCTCATAACACATTCTTAAACATACATCTTCATGGAAATAAGCTTATTTATAGAGCTAATTACAGCTCTGGGAGTGAACGCCATATGCGATATGCCTTCTGTGTTGATGAATAGCCCAGGACACTGTACGGCACATCTCTAGGAGTGAATTTATCATCCTTCTATACATTAGTAGGCATATTCTAGTAAAAGCCTTTACTTATAAAAAAAAAAAAATTATTCTTGTTCTCATTTATTTAACATGTATACAAAATTGTCATGGCCTTAACCATCCATGCTAGTGCTAATAGTTAATTTAAACTTTCAATTTTACCCTCAATGAGAAGCTTTTAAGCCACACAAATATTCTAGCATGTTTAGCACCACAATTTTCAAAGAATTATAGCCACACAAATATTATGGCTTGTTTAGGACTATAAATTTTAAAAGTCTTCACTTCTTTTTTAAATTCTGTACCCAGTCAAATTGGTTCATATAAATTGGAATGGAGAGATTACAAAGTAAACCATATTTCTGTAACATGCTTGCTTTGTGATATAAGCTATAACTACAAGACAAACATTTAGCTTATCCAGTAGGCTATTTGTTTGCCCGTAAAATAGTACAGTTGAATTTATACGTGATTTCTAAACAAGTGAACTAATTTGATCCTGAAATAATATAATAATTGAAGAAATACACAATACTTAGCCTTAGAATGTAGATGAAATAGCAAAGATGTTGATTCCGTGAATACGATTTCCGAACACAGCAATTATGAGATCTAAAAGCAAGAAAGTGAAATTGTATGAAGTTTCATGTAGAACATAGTATATGTTCTTGTCAGAAAATTCGTGTCCTTTCTAATGGTAACTGAGCTCACTATTTATAGCTAGACCTCGGGAAAAAGGTCCTAGGATCATGCCCTCCTTTAATACCAATTATGGGGGCCATTGGTGAAGATGTAACGTTGAGTATAAATGCCAAATTCTCTGTAACGAACCGTCGCTCTTAATGCTGTAGAATATTCCTTAGTAAATATTACGGGGTGCAGAGCATTCAATACACTTTTATGAACGTTATCCGTTCCGGTGACAAGCGCAGTGGCTGCGTTCGGTCCTTAACCATCCCATCTTGGGTTTCCACGTGTCCTCCTTTTAGTCAGCCATGTGTAATATCATATTTTACCCTATACAAATAGTCCCCCTGCTTTCTGGTGACATAACTTAGTGTTACCAGGAAGATGGTAGAAATACCTTTTTGGCGGGAATTACTATAATTTCCTTTGAAGGTCTCTAACAGTTGATTAGACACACGTCTCTCCGCATTTAATGCCACAAACACGCGTCATCCCATGATTCAGCACAACTTTTGCCGATTATCGAGGTAATCATGGCCATGAATTTAGCCGCCAAAGTTTTACTTATACGCAACTTTCTTTTCCTTTACGTTTTACAATTGCCTGAGCTTCTAATTTGAATCCTTGTTTTCCATCCTTTTTCTCTTTTTCTTCAAACTCGAACTCTTTACCTTCTTCTTTTCCGATGGCTTCTTCCTCCAAACGTAGTGGTTCTTCAAAGAATAAGAAAAAAATCGAGGATTCCTCCAATAGTGGATTCCATCATCCCAAGAAAGCTTAGTACTTCGAAGGATTTTGAAGAGAAATTTCCCACTGCTAACCCTCGTACATGGGCTGTTAGTAGGTATTCTTCTTCCATTCATCCTTTCAGTATTCCTATTATTAAGGAAGACTGCCGCTGCAATGAGTTGGAAATTATCGCTCCTGATCTATCAGTGCGAGTGACCTTTCCCAAGGAAGGTTTTACATACTTTTTCACGTACCCTTTTACTTTGGGTGCGTTTTCTTTTAGCGGAGAGCTTGATTCCGTGATTGCAGAGTTTTGACTCCGATACCAAGTATGTTTGGCACAGGTAAGTCCTTCGGTGTGGAAGACGATAGCCTGCCTCCGACGCTTGTGCCAAGAAACAGGAGAGGAGCTAACCTTAGCTCATGTGATGAATCTCTATTCCCCCAAAATCTTCTGCGGGGGAATGATAAACCTTTGTAAGCGCGGCAACCATGCTTTGTTGTCTAACATGGATGATGACAACAACCATAGGTGGATGGAATGGTTCGTTGTAGTGGCCACCAACGATATCATTTCGACAACAGCTTCATCCTTTCTGGTTGCTTGGAACCGCACTCGTAAGTTCTTTGTATAATATTCCTCTTACTAGATATTGTTCTATAGACGTATCCTCTTTTTACCTTTCGCATATTTCAGCAATTCGATGGCTCCCACCAGTGATGCAAGGTTTGAACTGGTAGGTTCAGAAGATTTTGGACGTCACAACACCCGAAACACGTTCGTGGAAAGAACTGGATCTTAAATTTGGGTGGAAGGCCAAAAATCATAGTAACTCTAATTTACCTTGCTTCCATTTTTGCATATGAAGAACTTGGTTGAACCCTTCTGACTTTGTTCATGGAATTAGGTCTACCTGCGGGCTCTATTACTGTCCCCAAGGAGGACGTTCTTGCTGATCTTGCTGATGCAGCAAGGCTGTTTCAGGAAGCACTTACTCGAACGGGTATTTTCTGGTCTGTTTCGGGTGCAAATATTTCTTTACGGAGTCCCCTGCCGGAGGATAAACAAACAAAGAGAAGACGTTCCCCTGCGGCCGGGGAAAAGAATTAAAAGGAAAAGATTGCTGCCACCGAGTCATCTCCGATGGCAATGATGACTGGTCCTCCTTCAGGGCCGGTCATAGACACTGTGATGATCGATGATGATGAAGAAGCTAGTGATGAGGGAACTTCTTTACATAGAAGGCGACGATCCTCATCATCTCAACAGGATACTCGACCTGTTGAGATAATTGCACCAATTGAAGGCGACGCTTCAGCACTTTGGGAAAACCTGATTTAGTGGAATATGCCAACTCCCATGTTCGGGCCTCAATTGTTGTATCCGGTGCTGCAGGGCTGAGTACCGGGTCCTTGCCGTCTTTGATTGGCGAGCATTCAACAATCGACACTGCATGTGATGCAGCTGCTTCTCATTCTTTAACTCCATCAGCTCCATCTCCTTCTTCACCAACACCAGCAACTGCTACATCACTTCCATCTTCATCCACTTTTCCACCAGCAGTTGCTACATCACCTCCATCAGCCGCAGCTGACCGTGAAGAAGGTGTTCCTCTTCCACAATCCCTAGTTCATGGAAATTTGGGGCAAGATTATGCCGTCCCTTCTGAAGATCCAGAATGGAGGAGGAACGTTACTCTTTCGGTCTCTACCGGGTGTAACTTGCTGTCTCGATCGGTGGAGCTTGCTAATTATTTGAAGCCTTTGGCTTCAGAGAAGGACTGAGAAAAGATTCAGGCACTCTCGGGAGAGTGCTTGTTGAACAATGCCTTGCACAATGCCGCAGCGGTATGTTCTTTTCTTCCTTCGTTACTTCTTCTACTTTAGTATGAACATATTCTAAGTTTTACTTCTTCTTATTTTGTAGGCCAACTTTCTTGCTTCTGAGAGCCTTCAAAGGTTGATTCGTGAGAAGGAACTTACTTCTGAACGAGATCAATTTTGGCAGAACGGGACCAGACTATTCTCCGCCTTTCGGAACTGGAAACCAGAGCTACTGAGGCCGCTGTTTCGGAAGCTCGTCTACAGCAAACGAGCAAGAAGTAGTAATCCTTAGCCAAGAAAATGAGCCGTTGAGGGTTAAATTGATGAGGCCAAAGCCAAATAGGCAGAAGTCTAGAACATCGTTCTTGTTGCAGCCGACCGTGAGGCTGCTTTCGCCGAAAGAGTGATTAACTTGGAGGCATCCTTGAACTCCAAAAGTGAAGAGCTTGCTGCCGTTGAGGTGAAACATGCCCAGCTAGAAGAGAAGTACAGAAAAACTATTGAGCATAATAGGCTCTTTAGTTCAACTATCCGCGAGCTCGACGTCAGCCTCAAATCTGCTAGATCCGCCCGGGAAAACCTTTCCGCCAAAGTCACTCAACTCAAAGAAGAACTTAAGCGCCGAGCGGTTTCCCTTATTGTTGAAAAAACTTATTCCATGTTGCATGAGGAGAAAAACCTTGGAAAAGGGCAAAGCTGATATTATTGGTATTGATGCCGAAATAGATAAGGCTTGAGAGCTTGAGTTGGCTGCAAAAAAGGGACTCCCGGCGCAGTCTGATGCTCCAGGTTCTTCTGATTCCGAATTTTCGGAGACTGAAGAAGGATCAGAAGGCGATGAGGTCGAAGACCAAACTGGGAAAAGTATTCAGCCAATGGCAGAACCACATACTCTTCCCGGCAATGCGGATACTTCTCTTACTCCTGGTCCCCGAGATGCTGCAGTTTAGCTTTTCCTTTCTTTTCTCATTTTGTACTTGTAAAGTTTTGGCCCATTCTTGTGAATAAAGACATACTTTTTGTTCAAATATCATTTGAGTCTTCCTTTCGTTTGGATATCCATGCAAGCTTTTAACTTTTGCATTTGCTCAAGTGTTCCGCGCATGTTGTTGAATTCTTGTTTTGCTATGTGTGGTCTTGAATGCCTTTTCTTTGAAGCATTTTGGTTCTGAGTGTTATCCCTTTTACATGAGGGTTTTTATGGATTTTGTGCAAGTTTCCCTTTTACGTGAGAGTTTCTATGAATATTTGCGCAAGTTTCCCTTTTACGTGAAGGTTTTTATAAGAGAGAGTCCTCTTATATTTACGATGCTCTTAAAGAGGACGTCTCCTGTTCATTACGGCACTAACATTTGAAGTACTTTTTTAACTTTCAAATGACAAGATCAGCTTATCGCTCAGACAAGAAACAAGATAAAAGCAAAAGGATTTCACTTTATTCCTTCTATTTTCAGAAATTACATAAACATTTTGCTATGCAGAAAAGAAATTGCCATTACTTATGGCTATCTTGTACAACTTGTTTCTACGGGGCTAGTTGCGCAGTCCTCAGTCCCTATGATGTATTTTCTTCTCGAATTTTCGTTCTCGGTTGACGTGGCAGTCATTGTTGCCGCATTCTCGTATCATCCCCCCCCCCCAGTGTTTGGATGCGAATTGGAACACTGGAAGTCTTGTGTCTTCAAAGGTCCTACCAGTGAATTGCTAGGTAATCCTTCACTCGGCAACATATCTTGTTTCCCCTTAGAAACCCATGCTATCGAGTGAAAGAATACCTAACAGTCCTCAGGCGGTTTGTGCCCGCGAACAGTCGGGTAACCTCTATTCGGTAGCAAACTTAACTTCCCGGTGGGAATTTTCTATCGAACCAAAGATTACCTAATCGTCCCTGAGTAGGAGCTTTTTCGTTTTCCTTGATATCAAAGGTCTTATTGCTGCTGTCTTCATAATATGTTTTCTATCGCTTCCTCATTAAAAACCTTGCCAGAAAAACCATTGGGACAAAAATTGAGTGAAGGGAAAAAGAGTGCAGCACATACTTTCTGTTTGATTGTTGTTTATCAGCAATAATATCTTTTAAAGTGAGCTATGTTCCAATTGCTGGGCAACTTGTCCCCATTCTGTTTCTCCAACTCGTATGAACCTTTCCTAGTGACAGCTGAAATTCAGTAAGGACCTTCCTATGTTGGACCTAGCTTTCCCGTGTTGAGCTCTCGGGTATTTTGTGTTACTTTCCTTAGAACCAAGTCTCCTACTTTGAAAAAAATGGAAGTTGGCTCTCCAGTTGTAATACCGCTCCATCCTCTACTCTTGAGCTGCCATTCTTATATGCGCCAAGTCCCTGCGTCCCTGGAGCAGTTCTAAGTTGATTAGCATTGCTTCGTCGTTCGATTCTTCGTTTGTCTAAGAATATCTTAAAGTGGGTTTGCCCACTTCAACCGGTATTAGGGCTTCAGCACCATACACGAGGGAAAAAGGAGTTTCTCCTGTACTTGATTTGGCCGTTGTTCAATAGGCCTATAGAACTCCGGGAAACTTTTTGGGCCATTTGCCTTTCGCTGCTTCCAACCTTTTCTTGAGGTTTTGAATGATCACTTTGTTTCTCGACTCCGCTTGACCTTTTGCACTCAGATGATTTTGAAGATTTGACTCTTTTTATTTTCAAGTTTTCGAGGTACTTTGTGACTTTTGCACCGATATTGTGGCCCATTGTCGCATGCTATCTCTTTTTCCGAATCTGCAAATTTTATATTTTTTCCATAGGAAATCGACCACTTCGCGGCTTCGATCTTCTGATAAGAACCTGCTTCCACCCATTTAGAAAAATAATCAGTCAAAATTAAAAGAAATCTTACCTTTCCGGGAGCCGGTGGCAACGGTCCGACGATGTCCATTCCCCATTTCATGAGCAGCCATGGGGATAAAACCGAATGTAAGGGTTCTACCGGTTGATGTACTAGTTATGCATAGCGTTGGCACTTATCACATTTTCGTACGAAATCTTTGGTGTCTTGTTCCATGCGATGCCAGTAATATCCTGCCCATATCAATTTCAGCACCAAAGACTCTGCGCCTGAGTGATTGCCGCGTATCCCTTCGTGGATTTCTCTAGTGACATAGTCAGCTTCCGATACTCCTAGACACCGGGCCAGCGAGCCTTGGAAAGATTTTCTATACAATGGCCTTTCGTGAAGCTATAACGTGCAGCTTTGGTGCGTAATGCTCGTGATGCTTTGGGATCGTCGGGCAACTTTCCGTGCTCGAAGTAGTTGATTATTTCGTCCTCCAATCCCAGACCAGACTAGCCGAATTCACCTTGTCGTAACCATCTGTATCAAGGACCAACCTCATCAGTTGTACCACTGTATCGGACTCCGATCCCTTTATTTCCGTCGATGAACCCAAGTTTGCTAATGCATCCGCTTTTGCATTATCCTTTCTCGGGATATGAGTTATTAACCACTCACAGAACCGTGCCAATAGAGCCTAAACCTTTACCACGTATTGTTGCATACGTTCTTCTTTGGTATCAAAGATCCCGTAAACCTGATTTACCACCAATTGTGAGTCGCATTTGATTTCGATAACCTCGGAATCACGTCCCCGAGCCAATTCGAGCCCTACAATCAAAGCTTCATACTCTACTTCATTATTAGTTAAGGGGATCGTGCTGACGGCTTGCCTTAAGTTTTCCCCCAAGGCGCGATTAAAATTATTCCGAGCCCGGACCCTTTTACATTTGAGGCTCCGTCTGTAAATACGGTTTAAACCCCTGATGTCGATTTTGACACCATTACTGCTTTCTTGGTTGCCAGAGGCAGCAATCCCGGACTAGAATTGGCCATGAAGTCAGCTAAGACTTATGACTTAATTGCAGTCATTGGTTTATACTCTATGTCGAATTCGCTCATTTCGACGGCCCATTTGTCCAATCTTCCCGAGATTTCGGGTTCATGAAGGATGTTCCGCAAAGGGAAAGTACTCACCACAGCTATTGGGTGACATTGAAAACAGGGCCTCAGCTTTCGAGCGACGATTACGAGAGCTAAGGCCAGTTTTTTCAAATGTGGGTAGCGAGTTTCTACTCCCGTTAAAATTTTTTTAACGTAATAAATAAGACACTGTGTACCTTCGTCCTCCTGGACCAAAACCGCACTTACCACAACTTCTGAAACTACGAGGTAGACTAGCAATGCTTCGCCTTCTTTTGGTTTCGAGAGCAATGGAGGGCTTGATAAATACTTCTTTAGGTCTCTCAAAGCCTTTTGGCACTCTGGCGTCCATTCAAAATTGTTCTTCTTTTTGAGCAATGTAAAGAAGCGATGACGTCTCTCCGACGACCGGGAAATGAACCCGCTCAAAGTTGCTAACCTTCCCATGAGTCTTTGGGCTTCCTTCACGTTTGATAATTGATCCGGGATATCATCTATGGCCTTTATTTTGTCGGGGTTTACTTCAATTCTCCTTTGTGAGACCAGAAACCCTAGGAACTTACCAGAGCCGACCCCGAACACGCACTTTTCGGGGTTAAGTTTCATGTTATGCTTCCGCAGGATATCGAATGTTTCTCGCAAATGCTTAAGGTGGTCACCTGCATTCAAAGACTTAACAAGCATATCGTCTATATACACTTTCATGGTCTTTCCTATTTGCTTTTCAGACATCTTATTTACGAGCCGTTGATAAGTGGCTCCGGCGTTTTTCAACTCGAAGGGCATTACATTGTAACAATATGTACCAAAAATTGTTATAAAAGAAGTTTTTCCTGATCTTTCGGGTTCAACTTAATTTGGTTGTACTCGGAATAAGCATCAAGAAAACTCATTATCTCATGCCCAGTCATGGCATCAATCATTGATTGATATTTGGAAGTGGAAACGAATCTTTCGGGCATACCTTATTAAGATCTTTATAGTCTACACGCATACGAATTTTTTTGTTCTTCTTAGGAACTACTACTACATTGGCTAGCCAGTCTAGATATCTTACCTCTCTGACCGAACCGATTTTAAGCAAGCGGGTTACCTCTTCTTTGACGAATTTATTCTTGGCCTCGGCAATAGGGTTCTTCTTCTGTCATACCGGTGGTACGTTGGGGTCCAAACTCAGCTTGTGCACGGCTATTTCCATTGGGATACCTGTCATATCCTCGTGCGACCATGCAAAACAATCAACGTTAATTTTAAGGAATTCAATAAAACCAGACCTGAGCTTGGGATGCAGTCCTAAACCTAAGTGAATTTTCTTTCTAAGAATTCTTCGAACAATGTCACTTACTCAAGTTCCTCTGCCGTGGATTTTGTTGCGTCCGTCTCTTCCGGAACTTGGAAATATCTCAGCACCTGATACTGTTTTGATGACTCTACCCCTGGAATAACCTCTTCTAACTCGGGAGTAGGTGCCGGTTCCTGTAATTGCTATGTCGTGCGCTCCTTCCCTTTGCTACTGGAAACTGAGATTGCATTCATCTCCCTCGCTATCGGTTGGTCACCTCTTATCTTTTTGATTCCTTCAGGCATTGTAAACTTCAGCAATTGGTGATACGTTGAAGGTGCAGCTTTCATCTCATATAGCCATGGCCTTCCCAAGATGATGTTGTATCCCATATCACCATCCACAACTTCGAAGAGAGGTTTTCATTAATCTTTCAGCGTTTGTGAGCAGCAAGATCTCTCCCCCAGGTTAAATCCAACGAGGAGTTTTATTGCTGGAATGATGCTTTCGGTGAGTTTAGCTTGTTCCAGTACTCTCCATTGTATGATATAGCCAAAATTCCTGGATCCACTAAAACACGCTTAATTTTAAAATCTAACACATTTAAAGAGATTACCAATGCGTCATTGTGTGGTAACAGCAATCCATCTGCGTCTTCCTCTGTGAAAGTGATATCATCCTCCCGGAGCCTTTTGCTGTGAGTTATCGATACTTTAGTCTTCTTTGCCGCCGAAAAGGTGACCCCGTTAATTTCGTTCCCGCCAAAGATCATGTTGATCGTCTAGCGTGGAGCTTCTTCTCTCGCTTTCGAAGATTCTGCATTGTCTATGTTGCCGTATTGTTCTTAGCTCAATCACTCAAGAATTCTCGGAGATGATCATTCTTCAATAGCATTGCTACCTCCTCCCGAAGATGTCGGCAGTCCCCTGTCCGGTGACCATTCGTCCGTGGTATTCGCATCATAAATTAGGATCCCTTTGGCTGGAACCGGACCTCATAGGTCTCGGGAATCGTGCTTCTTTAATGTTCCTCATGGCTCACACCAGTTCCACTACACTGACATGGAAGTTATATTCTGACAACTTGGAGTAAGAAAGGTCTCAAGGCCCCGACGTTTGTTTATCTTGAAGTGATCTATTGTTTCGACCACGATCAGTCCCCCCGTCAGCGGTGAACTTGTTTGCTGCTCGGAAATTTCTGCCACGGCCTTCGATACGCTCGTAGGAAAAAACTGACCCCTCGAAGTCCACCTATCTGCGTCGTAGTCATCCTTTGATTTTTCTATGTTCTTCTCCCGTCCTTTGGCCGATGATGTAGAACTGACCTGGGTCGTCTTCGATCCTTATTTTTGACTCGTACCGGTTGTGAACATTTGCCCAAGTTGTCTCTTGAAACTCAAGCAGGCTATCCTTCAGCTTCCGAGAAGCATCTGAACTTTTTGGATTCAATCCTTTGGTGAATGCTTTAGCTGCCCATTCATCCGGGACGGCCGGGAGCAATATTCTTTCTTTCTGGAATCGGGTAACAAACTCTCGCAATAATTCAGATTCTCCTTGTGCGATTCTGAATATGTTGGCCTTCCAGGCTTGCACCTTTCTTGCCCCAGCGTGAGCTTTAATGAAAGAATTCGTAAGCATCTCAAAGGAATCTATGGAATGCTCGGGCAGTAATGAATACCACATTAGGGCTCCCCTCGTGAGAGTTTTGTCGAATTTCTTTAGAAACACAAATTCAATTTCATGAGGAGCTAGATCATTTCCTTTCACCGTCGTTGTGTACGTGGTAATATGTTCTTGTGGGTCTGAAGTTCCATTATACTTTGGAACTTCAGGCATTTTGAAACGCTTCGAGATTAGTTCTGGTGCCGCACTAAGCTTGTATGGTAATTGAACATACTTCTTCGAGTTCAAGCCTTTCAATACTAGTGGTGCAAACCGTAAAAGCTCATCTTTGAATGAATCGTTCTGGTTGTTAAGACTTGATCTACTCCCCTTAGCCCCATCGAAGCCAACTTCACCCTTGGGAGTGTTGTGTTCGACTCTCTGTGTTGTTTGATCTGCGGGAATAATGGGAGGAATCGAATCGCGCCTGTTTGTATTATTCGAAGCACCTGATAGCGCTTGCTTCAGTTCCATCATAATTTGATCCTGTCACATGAGGTGGCCTAGAATGATTGCATGTTGCTCTTGCAGGATCCTCACAGCACCCGCTACTTGCTCCTTGTTAGCATCATCGGGAGTTGTCTCCTAAACCTATCGAGAGTACCGTCTGTCATGCACCAGCGTGGCGTCACTCCCCTCATTGCGAATGTAACTGATTGAGTCCTCGAAATGAGGCTGATCCCCTTGAATCTTAGGGTTGTGTGCATCGTTAACAGTGTTATCTGCCATTTTTTGCGATTTTTTCTAAGACAAAATAATCAAAACACATTAGTAAAAAATGCAAGGATCAATTTAATTACACGGTTGTCTATGCCCCATGGGGGGGGGGGGTCAAACTGTTTGCCCGTAAAATGGTACAGATGAATTTACGTAGTTTCTAGACAAGTGAACTAATTTGATCCTTAAATAATAAAATAGTTGAAGAAATACACAATACTTAGCCTTAGAATGTAGATGAAATAGCAAAGATGTTGATTCCGGGAACACGGTTTCCGAACACAACAATGATGAGATCTAAAAGCAAGAAAGTGAAATTGTATAAAGCTTTGTATAAAATATAATATATGTTCTTGCTAGAAAATCTGTGTCCCTTACAATGGTAACTGAGCTCACTCTTTATAGCTAGACCTCAGGAAAAAGGTCCTACGATCATGCCCTCCTTTAATGCCAATTATGGGGATCATTGATGAAGATGTAACGTTGAGTATAAATGTCAAATTCTCTGTAACGCATAATTGCTCTTAATGCTATAGAATATTCCTTAGTAAATGCTACCGAGTGTAGAGCATTCAATACACTTTTATAAACGTTATCCATTCCGGTGACAAGCGCAGTTACTGCGTTCGGTTCTCAACCATCTCATCTTGAGTTCCACGTGTCCTCCTTTTAGTCAGCCACGTGTCATATCATATTTTACCTTATATACTATTTTGAAGCAGGTCCTATGCACTTATATTAGTTGCCCGTTAATTTAGAGTAAAATTTATCATGGTGAATATGTGGCATTGAGAATTTGATACACATTTGGTCTTTTGGCAGGTGACATCTGTTGTATTTCACTAGGACATTGACAATCTTCTGGATTTCATAGAGAGGCTAAAGAATGGACGAGATCAAATTGCTCTTGACACAGATGAAACTGAAAATCTGACAATGTGGCTGAAGTTTATGAAGTCATCTTTTCAGCTTTTTTATTTCATTCCCAGTGGTTTTGATGCCAAAATATCTTGCGTATTATTTGAGCTTCATGATCTGGTTCAGTCACTTTTTCATCAGAGTGGAGATGACATGTTGCATAAGTTGACGGTTGATGTCGCTCCTGAAAAAATTGGAAAGTTGTCTGAGCTCATATCATAATTCTGAACCACTATGACTGAGGATCAGTTGGTTGAACTTTTGGACGCCCTCCTCGTGTATCTCCATGATCAATCCAAGTTGCTTGCTGAGTTCATTTGCCCATTAAAGACTGAATATGAGGTTATTCAGATTGTATGTGGTAATTTAAGAGATTTTCATGGGCTAAAAGTAAATAATTACGTTGAGTATGAGACAATTGAACATGTCTTACCTCAGTTGCAACTTATGGCTGACAGAGTAAAACACTTCTGTTTTGCCCTTTTGGCTTATCAGTTTGATATGATAGCTGACGTCCCTCAAGTAAAGCTCGCTCATCTGCTTCTGGAGATTGTTCCTGTTCAACTGGAGGTTATGCACATATGTTGTACAAATTTGAAAGCTTCAAAATCAGCAGAAGTTGGACACTTCAATAAGCAGCTCTTAGAAGCCTCTCCAGATATTCTTAGAGAATATCTAATTCATCTACAAGAGCATAGGGTTAATGTATATTACACTTAGCACTTAAGCTCAAAACATTCATGTCATGATAGAGTTTCTATTTGTAGCTCTTACCAGGGAGGTATCCTTTCTTGTTCGTAACTCAGAAGAGAACTCAAGGAATGAAGAGAATACGAATGAAACAAGTTGTGCAGGTCTAGATTTGCTAAGAAATATTGAATTCCTGAAGAAAGATCTCAAACATGTTTTCTTAAAAGCCCCCGAAGACTCGTATCAACTCTGCTTCCCCAAGAGTGATGGATCACTCTTCATGAATCTTCTACTCATAAACTTAAATGGTTTGCTCAATTCCAATGCTTATGCAGTTGCTTTGATAAAGGAAGAAATTG
Organism: Nicotiana obtusifolia; assembly: GCA_002018475.1. Lineage (NCBI taxonomy): Eukaryota > Viridiplantae > Streptophyta > Magnoliopsida > Solanales > Solanaceae > Nicotiana > Nicotiana obtusifolia. The sequence goes on along the minus strand of MCJB01032832.1, from coordinate 227,007 downwards.
GGTTGGTGAACGAATACCTACAGTTCATAAGATAGTTCTTTGGGAATGTTGAGCGAGAATTGAATAGGGATCTTTGGACTCGTGTTCTAGATGTGGCATATGAGGCAGAACATGTCATTCAATTCTTGTCAGAGATCATGGTCTCTTGCAGCTTATTTTCTTACTACCTGATACCTAAGAAAAGATCAACCTTATCAAGAAAGAGGTACAGGAAAACATGAGTGTTATTGTTGTAAACTCTCCCAATAAACCAGTTGAAAGAAAGTCGCCAAGAAAGCAAGTTGGGCAAATAATTGTAGGCTTTGAGGAGGAGAAAAACCTGATAATTTCACAGCTTATCAGTCGACTAGCAGAGCTAGATGTTATTTCAATCATTGGCATGCCTGGTGCAGGTAAAACTACTCTTGCGCACAGAGTATTCAATGATATGTCAGTTACTAGTCATTTCGATATTCGTGCATGGTGATCCATCCTCTTCTTCAGATCTGATGCCACGGGGAACGACCATTCATTATGATCATCCGGATGATAATGTTGTCCTGTTCAATCCAGAAAAGAAAAATCCTTATGTTAAACACCTCCTCTCTTTGAAGGTAGACATGGATGAATATGGGAAGCCCAACAATCTTTCCGAAAACTGTCACCTAAGACATTTGAGGCTTCTTAAAAGGTTGGAGCTGCTACGCATAACTTTGACAGATTCTTTGCCGAATGAAATAGGCATGCTTGTTCATTTGAGGTGCTTAAACATTCGAACAGAGGCAAGAGCTTTCCTTCCATCATTTGCGAACCTCTTGAATCTGGAAATTCTGGTGGTGGATAATAGTCGATCAACACATGGTAATATCGACATGTGAGCATGGATAGTTTTCTTCTCTTTGAACCGACCATCGAGTTAGAAGAGAAGTCGAAGTTAGAGAATTTGAGAATATTACACAATCCCACAATTTTCTGTTTGGAAGACAGAAAGGAGATATTCAAAAGGTTTCCCAATCTTCGAAGCCTTAAATTCAGCATTAGCATACCAAGGAATTTCAGATCAGATGCAATAAAAGAGCAGATTTGTTGTCCAAGACGGATGTCCTTAATGAACTTGAAGAAATTTCTGCATATTTTGGCTCCAATTAGCACAATGCCATCAGTGGGATTACAGCTACGATATTGTATTGAGCTTACGGAGATCCCAGACAGTTTTGGGGATATTACTTCATTGAAGTCTATCACACTGGAAAGCAACCCTCAACTTGAAGATTCAGCCCTAAGGAGTAAGGAATATATTTCAGAAATGACGGGAGAAGACAAACTTGAGTTAAAGGAGTCCTTTTAGGTCCTTATCTGAACAAAACTGATTGTCAAGTGTTACTGGGATTTCTGTTTAATTTCTTCTTTTTTTCTTTTTGGTGAGTAAAGCTGCTAAGGGACAGCAAAATTATCCTAAAAACAAGTATCTTATATGTCCCAAATTTGTTCTATTTCCTTCTTAAAAGTAACATATTTAGCTCTGCATGTGATTCTTCTATTAATGACTCTTATTGTCACTTTAGAATTCAGAGAATCTCAAATTAGGCTTCTTCCCATGTACTTTTGAACCGTCTGATGCTTTTTTGAAATGACATATTAACCATTTGATATAAGAATGGTCACATATGTCAAATCAGCATTTTGTACCATGAGTCCGTGGCATAAATTATGAGAAACAAGAAAATCAATCAGATTTTAAATACTCACCTTATGTCCACTCACTTCTTTAATTGTAGCTGCAAGTTTCTTTGATCATTCGGAAAAACATCCTAGTGATGCACTGAGGAGATGCAGAGAGCTACTCAAACACAAAGGGAGTGCTACAGCTAAATTTTGCACATCCATCAATTTGACACTGCTCGATTATATTTCCAACACATGAATATTGGAATAGATATATTTCTCAGTAGCATAAATCAGAAATGCGCTATCTGAGCTTGAAATTCAAATGCTTTGACTAAATGCTTGATGGGATGAAAGTTGCTCCTTCAAATACTTATACATTTCAAGAAATATCATATATTTGAAAGAGGTTGACGTCCTTATTTCTCTCATGGTACACCCTCTTCCACATAGGAAAAGTCTCGAGGGAATGTTACTAATGGAACATGTAGGAATAATTGGTCTATCTTTATTTATTTTTTATCCTCTTTTCAATGGGTTAAATGCTTTTCCTCGTGATGGACCTGGAGAAGAGAGCACATGTCAAGTATGAGCCTGGGATCATGTCTTCTTAGGACTATACTAGATGTACAATGCAATTTCCGTAGTAATATTTACGAATTATTATGGAGAATTCATTGGTAGGTAGAATGAGAATTGGGGGGAAAGGGGCCACGGAGAATAATGGGAAGAAATAGAGTTATTCCTCCTTAGTGTGAAAGTACCGATAGATACTATCGTAGAAAAAGAGAGGTGGTATGAATAAATCAATGAAGTGAATTTTTCAAAAACCTGATCTCACTGTTATACATACTTTTCAACATTCAAGATTACACCTTGATTGGCACTACAGTGATGCCAAACTTCCCTTTTGAATCACAATTCTGTTTTCTTCAATGATGTAAAGTGGACCCGTTTCAGTGTTGTTCAGAGCTCCGGAAACATTTTGGACTAAGCTATTTAGTTATTTATTTTGGAAACTTATACACCTTATCCTCGCATTACTAGCATGTGAAGTAAGATTTGTAAGAGGCTACAAACCAGAAGCAATTGCTGGTAGGTAGTCTTGAAATATTATGCCTACTATTTTTTGCTCTTCTATACCTTTAATAAGAAAAATTTAAATGCAAGAGGAATTAATGTGAAACTGTCAAAAGTTTAACAGTCAAAATCAGATCCTGTAAATGGAAAACAAAGTTAATAGGTGCTAACCTGCTGTCCCCTCACCAATGAAGTTTGATTCATTTAGATTATTTGTAGCAGATTAGCCCTCCTCAATGGAGACTTCGAAACGGAGCAGAATCTTTTGTCATTGCCATATCTGTAGCTGCCAATTAAGTGATCAACCTTTTTAGTCCGTTGTACGAAAAATGTTGAGAGTTGCAAAAATAAGAAATGCGACGGTTATTTTTTAGGTGACCTGATAGTGTAAAAGTTCAGTATTGCCAAATTTCTCATGAGAGGCATCAAATATTGGCCCTCCGACGTATGAAAGTCCACATAGAGATGAAGACAACTATCAGGACTGCCAAGTGCCTGCAACTAGAACTAATAAACCTGTTTATAGTTAGTAATTCGTAAACTCATAAAATATTACTATTGATAGCCAAATCACACAAAGAAATTACTTTTGATAGCCAAATCACATTTACACCTCCCCAATCCCACTAAATTAGGGATGCTACATTTCTACTAAATAATCCACCTCTCATAGAAACAGAAAAGAAAAAGTGGGGAGAAGGTGGTAGAGGTGACCGGAGAAGTAGTAGTAAACGATTGAAAAAGAAAAATCGACGGCAAAAACTGTACTTTCTGGCAAGAATTGTACAACTAAGACTCTTCACCCGCTTGTGAGATATGTGACAAAGGCACACTTTTACTGTGTTACCGTAGAAATAATCAGGTGTTACGCGGAAGGAAGCTAATAAAGTAAATCTTCAACGAGAATAAATTAAATAATAAAAAAAATATATATCAAAAGAGACACAAATATTTAACGTGGTTCGATCAATTGACTTATATCTACGACAGAGATGAGCAATCCACTATATAAAAGAGAAAATAAAATATCGAGAGAACAATGTAACTTCACAAAGAGGCAAACACAAGTGACACACTAACACTTGTCCCGTAAAGTTATCCCCTAAACAAGATTCTCAAATCCCATATAGCTACATTGTGAATGTTGCTGAATGAGAAGGAACCAAACATTTTACTCCAAGAAAAAAGACTAGCCAAATATGAAAGAATTAAAAGAAAAAAAAAATCAATTATGATAGATATGTTATCCTTCCCTACATGAAATAGAAAAATTAAATTTGATTAAAAAATCAGAACAAACACCTAACAGAACGTATCAGTAAATTGTGTTTAATAAGCACATTTTTTGACACTAAGAGTTTTGGAGTAGTAACTGGAAAAAAGTTGAAGTACCAAAATGCACGTTTCAGGTTGAGGGTATGTATGTCTATTTGGTCTTCATTTTATATACCATAATTTTACTGAAAGCAAGTTCATATTTAAATAAAATAAAATTGAACAAGTACATATACTCAATAAGCAAAAAGAGGCTTAATTTTTTTCAGTGTATTTAGTGCTTATAAAATAATTTTAACAATTCCTTAACAACTGAAGAAAAGGTTTTAAAAATAAAATTCATATAATTTTATCTAATATTGACAATATTTCAAGAAAAATTAAATAAAATTAATTATTATTGTCAATTGAAATGAGAAGGAATATACAAAAGTAATTAAAATAGGGTCATGGAAGATAAGAAGGCGGATTTAATATTTTCTTGGGAAAGGCCAATAAATTTGGCATAGAAGGCCACGTCTATAGTAGTGTCCCCTAAAGTCATAGCGTGTTTCTCTCACAGAGCGCCACCCCCGTGCAAACAAACCAGTCCAATGGCTCCCGTTTCCCCAGAAAATATTAAATCC
>MCJB01032832.1:208947-222362 GCA_002018475.1 Nicotiana obtusifolia | reverse complement strand
CCCCTATTAAACCACTCTCTCTATAAAACTGCAAGTTTTTCTTCGCCCAACTACACAACCAATAAGCAGTTAAAATAATTCTGCAGAACACCTTTACCTCTTTTGAGCTTTAACTATGCCAGGTACAGCAACACAGTGGCCATGCTTTTCTTGCAGCTGTATCTTCAGTTACAGCAAACATGAAAGTAGCAAGATTCCAATCGCATCTTCTATTGGCAGATGCTTATTTCAAATACTAAAAAGCACTCTAGCTTTTGTTAGTCATTTCTAGCCATTGAGTTCGACAGATTCACTAGCCTAACTTGGATAGGTGCGCATATAATGCTAGTCTATAGAATTAAATAGAAGGTGTATTAAGAGCACTAAAAATGACAACTTGGGAAACAGTAGAAAGTTGTTGAACTTAACTTGCTTAGCAGAATTCAGAAAATTGAGGTTTTGCAAAGCTACTCCGTACTTTGGTGGTGTGACCATTCAAACTATGTCTCTCGTGATGTCGTTAAATCTACTCAGACACTACAAAGGCCTTTAACCACATCCAAAAAGTGTTGCTTAAGCTATCAGAAAGCGGGGCCTTTTCACACTTTTCCATAGGGGCGGATGCAATATAGAGTTGTCCAATTCAACTGAATCAGAATCCCGTACTTCCGACGTTCAATATAAATTTATGGGTAAAAATTATTAAAAAAATTTAATAAATAATAAATATGAAGTTATGAACTAAACTTTAAAAATATACGGGCTTAATATTAAAATCTTTAAATGTTAAACGCATAAATTAAAATTTTAAATCCGCATATGCTTTTCCACACCTTTATTTGCAAATGCCATGCAAACAAGATCTCCACAGAATGGGCCAAAGGTCATTTCTAAGCAAGCTATGAAGAGATTTACCATTAATATTTGAAGTTTTAATTTAATTACAAGTTGATATATAATTTATTAATTATATATAAAATAATATTTAAGAATCTAATCTTCCTTATTTTTCTCCCTCCTCTTCCTCATCTAACCTAGAAGGTTAAGCTATGTGGCCCAGTACGAACCTCGATGCTTGCTAGTTGCTATGTACAAAGTCTTGGCTCATATTCAATGCCTCTCAACATTAAAGTTTTCTTCTATGAGCATGAACATTCAATTAGGCGATTAATGATAGTTCAAAGAAAAATTATTTGAACAACATTGACAATATGTTTGCTTGTCAACTAAACTTTTTTTTTTTTTTTTTAATTTTAGAGTTAGAATGTAATTAATATTGCGAAACTCCATTTCACTACTATTAAAAAAGCTCTGGAGCTTTGAATTCGAAAATCGAATTTTGTAAAATTATTATTTGTTTGGATCGGGTGTTATTGCAGGTGATTGAGAATATCTGTTAGAGTTTATATCTCAATTTTGAGAGAATTTGGTGAAGATTCGATGTGGTTTTGATTGAAATTTTATATTGAAACTCGAAGAAAAAAATATAAACAAATTGTATATATTTTGTATGTTGGATGTAGCAACGACATAAAAAATATATACGACTAACAGAATTGTATATAAATTGTATCTACATTATAGTTTTTGACCGGATTTGTATATACTTTAAAAAATAGTTACTTTTTGTAAATAAAAATACTCAAATAACCCGAAAAAATAAGTTTAAAATCTCGTATATATACGAAAAAAATCCCAATTATGAATGTGTTTGCTTCTTCAAAAGTATACTCAATGACTTAATATAATGCCATGCATACTCTGGCTACGATAACGACGACATTTAAGTGTAGTGACTAGCCTAGAAACAGCAAAACAGAGTTCTCCTTGATGTAATTTGTGTGGGACCTATTTAAATAAAAAAGGAATAAAGAAAGGAAAGAGAAAATAATTTAGATAAGAAAAAGCAAAAGCAAAAGCAAAAGGAATGCAATTTGTGGGACCCATTTGAATAAAAAGAAATTAAAAAAAAAAGCAAAAATCAAATTGCTTGATTTGCTGCTCGGGCGGTGGAGCAAGACCAACTTTTCAATCTTGCAAATCTGCAAAGTAGGTGACAAACAGATTTTAATTGGTTTTGGTGAGCAACAGGACTCTAAAATAGAGATGCTTCCTCCTCATTGTAAACATACCAAAAATAAGAGAGAAGCAATAGTAGAGTAATTCACGTATTGTAGTTTGTGAGATAAATAGTGAGTATGAATAATATTGTAGTGGGGTGCTTAAAATAAAGAGTGTCATTTCTTTCGAAGTTGTAGTAGTCATATTATAGTGGTAATATTGCCCCGCTGGGTTATTGTATTTTATCCCATTAAAAGATTTGGTGTTATTGTTACTCTCTTGTGTTATTATTTGTTGCTGTGGATATTATTTCGGGGCAAGATATATTTATTTTTCCAACAACGTGGTATCAGAGCCATGTAAAATAATGGTACATTGTCTTTTCAGTACCCATGTCTCACAAAAGATAATTATGAGAAATGGTGTCTGCGTATGAAAGCCATTCTTGGCTCCCAAGATGTGTGAAAAATTGTAGATAGAGGGTATGCAAAAGCCGATAATGAGGAAGCTCTGTCTCAAAATGAAAAATATGTCTTGGAAAAGACAAGAAAGAATGATCAACAAGCCCTTACGCTCATCCACCAATATTTGGATGATGTCATGTTTGAAAAAGTGGCAGATGCTACCACATCAAAGGAAGCTTGGGAGATTTTACAAAATTCTCTTCAAGGAATTGACAAGGTGAGAAAGGTAAAACATCAAACCCTAAGGGCTGACTTTGAAGTTTTAAAAATGAAAGAATCCGAATGCATTTCGGATTATTGTTTAGAAGTGAAAGCTGTTGTAAATCAACTAAGAAGATAACTGGAGGACATAGAAGATGTCCGTGTGGTAGAAAAGATCCTTCACACTTTAACACCTAAATTTGATTTTGTGGTGTGTGCTATTGAGGAGTCTAACGATTTAGACTCTATGATGGTAGAGCAATTGGAGGGCTCTTTACAAGCTCATAAAGAAAAGATCAAGAGGAGACAAGAAGTCCTATTGGAGCACTTCTTAAAACTCAGGCATCCTTTAAGATTTATGAAGGTGAAAAAAACTATCAAGGAAATGGACGAGGAAGAGGCCGTGGCAGTTTTAGAAGAGGAAGAAGTAACAGTAATAACTTCAACAATGAAGTTAAAATCCACCAAACATTCATAGGTCGTTTTCGTGGACATAGAAGAGGAAGAGCACGTAGTTACTACCAAGAAATTAATGGACAAATGTATGACAAATCAAAAATTGAATGTTATAATTGTCATAAATTTGGCCATTACTCTTGGGAATATCGTGCGATGTTGAAGAAAAAGCAAACCTTGTTGACGACAACAAAGAAAATATCAGTCAGCGTTGTTGATGGCACTCAAGGAAGACGACAAGGATGATTGCAACTTATGGTATTTGGACAATGGAGAAAGAAATCATATGTGTGGATGCAAAGTGAAGTTTGTGGAGATCAATAAGACGGTGAGAGGTAATGTGTCCTTTGGAGATACCACAAAGATTCAAATCGAAGGGATAGGTACGATTCTGATCTCCTGTAAAAATGGTGACCACAAGTTAATTCAAGATGTTTATTGTGTCTCAAATAAAAAAGTAATATTTTGAGTTTGGGCCAACTTCTTGAAAAGGAATATGACATCCACATGAAAAATATGTATCTTTGGCTTAGAGATTCAGGTGGAATTCTAATTGCTAAAGTGCATATGGCAAAGAATAGATTATTTTTTTGAATCTTAAAATGATTGATGTAAAGTGTTTGAAGGCCAAATGTGCAAGATGAACATGGTGTTGGCACATGCGATTTGGGCACTTGAATTTTAAAGCGCTCAAATCAATGGGAGAAAAGAACATGGTGCATGGGATACCATCAATCAACCATCCCAATCAATTGTGCGAAGCTTGTCTTCTTGGAAAACATGCAAGGAGGAGTTTTCTAAAGGAGGCCATGTCAAGATCAACCAAACCGCTCCAGCTTGTTCACACTGATATGTGTGGCCCAACGAATCCACATTCCTTTGATAAAAGTAAATTCTTTCTGCTTTTAATTGATGACTTTAGTAGAAAGACTTGAGTTTATTTCTTGAACCAAAAATCTAAAGATTTTTCTGCTTTTAATAATTTCAAAGTACTTGTGGAGAAATAAAATGGCTATGAAATAAAAGCTTTAAGGTCCGATAGAGGAGGCGAATTCACTTCAAAAGAATTTAATGACTTCTGTCAGTCTCATGGAATTTGTCGCCCTCTAACGGTATCTTATTCATCCAAACAAAATGGAGTTGTAGAGAGAAAGAATCGAATGATTCTTAATATGGCTAGACCTATGTTGAAAGCTAAAAGTATGTTCAAGGAATTTTGGGCCGAAGTTGTTTTTTGTGCAGTTTATTTGAACAACATGTCTCCAACAAGGAATGTTAGAGATAAAACCCCTCAAGAAACATGGCATATAAGGAAGCCAAGTGTCAAGGGCTTTAGAATTTTTGGGAGCATAGCTTATGCTTATGTGCCACATCAAGGGAGAGCGAAGCTTGACGATCAAAGTGTCAAGCATGTGTTTGTTGGCTATGATATGAGCTCAAAAGGCTACAAGCTATACAACCCAAGTAGCGGCAAGGTGGTGGTAAGTCGTGATGTTGAATTTGATGAAGAATTGGTATGGAATCGGGAAGCTCAAGAAGAAACTTCATATGATTTTTTCCCGTACTTTGGTAATGAAGAAAAACCAGAGACCGTGGAACTTGTGCAGGATACAACTCCACCTCCTCCCCCAACTAATGTTACATCTCCCTCTTCTCAAGGAAGTTCAAATGAACAGCCGCAAAGGACAAGGAGTATTCAAGAGATCTATGAGGACACAAAAGAAGTTACTAATTTTGAATTTTTATATTGTCTCTCTGCTGATAGTGAACCAATTAACTTTGATGAATTTGTTACAGACAAAAGGTGGAGACAAGCCATGAAGGGGGAGATCGATTCAGTAGAGAAGAAAAACACTTGGGAGTTAACAACTCTTCCCAAGGGTCATCGCGCAATTGGAGTAAAATGGGTATACAAGACAAAGAAGAATGCTGGTGGAGATGTGGAAAGATACAAGGCACGACTTGTGGCTAAAGGCTACAAGCAAAGGCAAGTGAAGAAGTCTATGCACCTGTTGCCCGCATGAAGACGATTCGTTTGCTCATCTCTTTGGCGGCGAAAATGAAGTGGAAGATCCATCAACTAGATGTCAAGTCAGCCTTCTTGAATGGCTATCTTGAAGAAGAAAAAGTCTATGTTGAACAACCATTGGGCTTCGTGGTCAAAAACCATGAGGATAAAGTGTTGCGATTGAAGAAAGCTTTATATGGATTAAAGCAAGCCCCACGAGCATGGAATAGTTGCATTGACAAGTATTTTCAAGACAACGGGTTACTCGTTGTCTCCAAGAATATACTCTTTACCTTAAAGATCATGCTAATGGAGATATATTACTTGTTTGTATTTATGTTAATGATCTTATTTTCATGGGTAATAACCCAAGTTTTTTTGAAGCTTTTAAGAAAGATATGTCCCGTGAGTTCGAGATGACAGACGTATGGCTCATGTCATACTACTTGGGCCTAGAAGTGAAGAAGATGGAAGACGAAATTTTTATCTCTCAAGAAAGCTATACAAAAGAGATATTGAAGAAGTTTAACATGCTCGATTGCAACCCCGTGTACACACCGATAGAGAGCAGGACAAAATTGTCCAAGTTTGATGAATGAGAAAAAGTGGATCCCACATTCTTCAAAAGTCTTGTAGGAAGTTTAAGGTACTTGACTTGTACCAGGCCAGATATACTCTTCGCAGTTGGAGTTGTAAGTCGCTTCATGGAAGCTCCTACCTCCACTCATTTGAAAGTCACTAGAAGTATTCTTCATTACCTAAAAGGTACGATCGAATATGGGTTATTTTATGCTTCTTCTAATGATTTTAACCTTATGGGATATTGTGATAGTGATTTTGCGGGAGATATTGATAATAGAAAAAGCATAACTGGTTTTGTATTTTTCTTGGGTAATTGTGTTATTTTCTGAAATTCAAAGAAACAACCTATTGTTACTCTCTCGACTTGTGAAGCCGAATATGTAGTAGCAACATCATGTACCTATCATGCTATTTGGCTGAGAAAATTATTAAAGGAGCTCAATTTGCCACAAATTGAAGCTATGGAGATTTGTGTTGACAAAAAATCCGCACAGGCACTTGTCAAGAATCCGGTGTATCATGATCAAAGCAAGCATATAGATACAAGATATCACTTCATCATAAAATGCATTACCAAGAAGGAAATCGAGCTCAAATATATGAAGTCTCACGATCAAGTTGCATATATTCTCACAAAGCCTCTCAAATTTAAAGATTTCCAGAGATTGAGATCGAATCTTGGAATGAAGAAGAAAAATCAAAATTAAGGGGGGAAATTTATGGAACCTATTTAAATAAAAACGGAATAAAGAAAAGAAAGAGAAAATAATTTAGAAAAGCAAAAGCAAAAGCAAAAGGAATGCAATTTGTGGGACCCTTTTGAATAAAAAGAAACTAAAAAAAGGAAGCAAAAATCAAATTGATTTGATTTGACTTTTCAATCTTGCAAATCTGCAACGTAGGCGCCGGACTAATTTTAATTGGTTTTGGTGAGCAACAAGATTCTATAAATAGAGATGCTTCCTCCTCGTTGTAAGCACTCCAAAAATAAGAGAGAAGCAATAGAAGTTAGATTGAATAATCCACGGATTGTAGTCTGTTTTAGATTGTGAGTGTGACTAATATTGTAGTGAGGTGTTAAAATAAAGAGTGTTATTTTTTTCGAAGTTGTAGTAGTCTCTTGACACTACTAAATTGTATATTATAGTGGTAATATTGCTTTGCTCAGATATTGTATTTTACCCCGTTAAAAAATTTGGTGTTATTGTTACTCTCTTGTGTTATTATTATTTGCCTTGGATATTATTCCTGGGAGAGATATATTTATTTTTCCAACAATTTGTTGTGCATAATATATTAAGTGAATGCGGAAAACTATAATTACTAGTGCTTAGAGCGGATTCTTGGTAACTGCAGAAATGCGCAACAAATGGCTTCTTATATATGAGGCCGGAAAGTGGGAAATTTCTTTGATAAATTAAAATGCAAGGATTTAATTCCATGAATTTAGAATTCATTTGGACAAACTCCTCCATTCAAACTATCCTAGTACTATTATACTTCACCCCTTCGACATATGCAATAGGAAGTTCTTGAATTTAACTTGCTTAGCAGAAAATAGAATGAGCCAAAGATCTTCCTGAAGGAAATTATGAATGTGGTTGCTGCTTGATCCTTCCAATCCACATTTAATAATGAGTGAAAACGGTCGTTAGAAGAATAGTACCAATAAAAGTCGGGGTCGATTTTCACAGGGAGTTAAATATGGGTATTAGGGTGTACACTTGATGATCGTAGATGAAATAGATCAATTAAAATTCCAAAGGATTGAGCTTGTTCTTTACCCTCTTTGTGCTTCCTAGGATTTTTCCTTAATTGCGGATGTTTTACTTCAGTAACCTAGAAATCAATCACTATTCTCGTAAGGAGATATATTCTTTCATGCATCCATCTTTTTGGAGCAAAATATCCTCCATTTACTTTGATACTTGCCTCGTATATTGGTCTAGATTTATCCTAGTATCATCAGCATCTCTTTAAATGTGCTTTCACACGCATTTAATCCTTCCATAATATTCAAGACTTCCTCGATTTAATACTTTATAGATGAACCCCTTCTCGATTCATTACTACATCTCTTAATACCACTAGTTAGTCATGATTTCATATATCAGCTTATTTTCTACTAGTTATCTATCTCTTTAGGATAGACCTTCTTATTTCATCGTCTAGCTCATGTAATACCTAACATCTGACGACTTACTTGATCAATTGGCTCACTCATCTTGGACCCTCTTGGTCATTATTGAATCCGAACTTTACGGCACTTCAAAACTACTAACCTTTTGTCTAAAACATCATGTACCATCCAATTTATCGTATTAGATTTCACATTTCACATGCAACTCACCTTGATACTATTTCTTGTAATGTTCTATTCTATTTTAAGTCACACTTAGCCGAACTTGAGAAAGTGAGGCTCTTCGAGGAACTCATATGCCAACTCTCAAAATCCACTCTGCATTGGTAAAACTATTTGTGTGCACCATAGAAAAATATATGTTTTATGTAATCTTACCCCTTTTTGATATCATACAATTACCTAATTTTTTGGGTATCTCGAAATTAAACTTCTAGCGGGAAGGCTAACAATTCTTATATCTTTCCCCTAAGGGCCTGGCTTTTCTGAACCTTTCTGTGATACTGTGGTACCTTGGTCAAACTGAACATCTCTTATTAAAAAATATAAATATTCATGTATTCTCATTATGTATATTCCTACATGCTATAAATTCCGGGCTTAGCTTGTTGACATTTGATTATTCTCAAGCTCCACCTGAAGTCATATTAAGCACCCTGGCAACGATCAAAACAATATAGAGTTGAGATTCAAGTCACCTCATAACATATATCTAAGTCTTTCATATCTATGCTAGCTTCAAAACATATCAGTATTACTTTAAGAACCTTATGACCTCAAGCCAACCCATCACTCTTGTATCTTTTAGGAAGTATATTGTTCGCTTCATCCAACTTTTGTAGCATTCATTTTTTCCATAATTCAAGGGTGACTTTTTGAGTTTTGTGATTTTTCTTTCCCCTTAAGAGTACACCTTGTAATGTATATTTCTCCTCTCTTCTATCTCCTCTTGTTCTTTGGTTCTCATGACCAGGCATCGCATCTTCAAATAGTTTGGTGTTGCCATGCTGCTGTGGTTCGTCTCATTGTGGTAATTTATCTCAACTTTGAAATCCCGAGGTCAGGTCTTTCTGTACTTCTTAAACTCTAGTAGACCATGCATGCACTTTAAAATATCTATTCATTGTGTTACTCATAGGTTCTCATTAAAGCAATAAACTACATGTTTCTTCTTATCATCTTAATTATCTAGAGGACATTCTTTGATAGGAGCCATAAAGTACTCACTGCAACTACCTAAGGTTTTACTCTGACCCCTGTACATAACTTATTAGCCTCGTTGTTTTGAACAAATATTTGATCTCAACTTAGGGATGCAAATCCTTATATGTCTTTCTTCTGCCTAATCTCTTCATGTTAACAGTGGCCTATACCATGACTGACCTTCTTGGTATCTAAATTAAATCTGGACATAGCTTAGGCATGTAGTCCTTCGTCGTGTTACTACTAACCTTACTAGCACCAACTCCTCGTGAGTTTCATGACGACTCTGACTTTATTGAAGACATCATCACCTCATCTCTTCAGTACAAAGTCTTTCGCATATTTATGATAGATCTAATTCGTTACAGTCTTGAATCAGGTCATCTCAGTCTTATCTCATTCTCCCTTTCAGGGTTACTTTTCTTGGTTAGTTCCCGACATAGCCTTCATTCTCCCTTAAAGGTAATTAGCACCGTAAATCACCTCATTTATAGACAGTGATGTCTTGCTAGCTTTTCTTATTAAAGTCTCTAATCGAATCAGTATGTTAATCATTCTATTGATCGATGAAAATAGGAGTCTGATTCTCACTTTAAGCTTTAATGCACGATCTATAGTAAGGAAGAATAGAAAACTTCTCTTAAATGTCTATAGACCCTCGTTTATAGAAGTGGGGACCTCACAACAATAAACGAGACTCTATTGACTCGGCTTCGTAGATCCCTAGGACCCTCTAAACCTGCAGCTCTGATACAAAGTCTGTCACGATCCGATTTCTAACCAAGTCGTAACCGGCACTCGATGTCTTAACTCGACCAAGCGAACCCCCTAGGCTTTTCTATTCTATTCTATTTCTGTTGTGCAATGCATCTCAACATAATTTAATATAAATTAAAGCAAATTCTTTTCTAAATATTTAATCGAAATAATGGTCTGAAAAAGAAATTCATTCTGTCTGAATACCTTGAAAGATAAATGTAATGCAAAGTGGACACCCATAACTCCGTTCTAACTTTGTCTATGAAGCCTCTAAGAAATACTGGATAATAAGACTAAATTATGGAATCAATGAACTCCACAAACTACAATGGAGCTCACCAAATCTTCTGGTAATGGGAGGAGAATATCCTAGCTCGTAGCCTGCTTACCTGCAAAATATGTGCCTACATTGACATATGTCAACATAGGTTCCCATATGAGAACGTCAGAATACTACAGTGATACTCAGTAAGTAAATCCATCCTCCCATTGAAGCTGGAACGAGACTCTGAAAGAAGTATGTATGCATGATAAAGAAAAATTCTAAAAGTTTCTGATAAAGAATTGAAACAGACAACTCATATATATATTGTAAAATTCTTCTTGATGTCATTCATGAAAATTCTCTTCCTTTTCTTTTCCTTTCTCTCCCTTTATGAAAAAAATATATAATTTAAATAGATAAATATATGAACTTTCTCGAAACAATCCTTGTATATTTTTTAAAGCATTTTCTTTTCTTTTCTGGGAAGTAACATTGATTCTGACATTCTTTCAGATCTGATTCTGATTCTGAATATGTCAGTATATGATCGGTATTGTGGACGATACCAGCCCGATCCCCTGGACCCCATTCTTGCGGTGCCTCATAGTTCAAGGTTCTAGCATGCTTGCGTTCTTGTGCCTTACAAGAGCACTTCTATCATAGTGCCCGAACCAACGGTACACTAATCTCCTACTCTGGCACGAGTAGTTTAGGGGTAACATAAACACTAAAGGCTATGAAACCTTCTCGGAGATCTAAAGAAACTCCCAAAATATTCTTTAAAGTGATTCTTATCACAAAATTTAAAATAATGATATATCTCCATAATTCTCATCAAAACAGTTCCATAAAATCATGTAAAAGAAATTTCAATAGTTTATACATTAAAGAAATATATGCAAGTCATGGATGCATGAGACACATGATTTACGGAACAACATACTATTCTTGAGTTATTAACCATGATAATCATCTAAGATCTCTTCTATAATTCTAATGGATAATGTGTTCACTCGTTTCATTCAGAACCCACATTAACGTCCTATATAGTTTAACAAATATTTATGTCATGATTTTTGTGAGAAGGCAATTTTAGTAAAAGCATTGTCTCTACTCGCCTTGATTCCTTGATTTTGAATACTTTTGTTTGCTCCAATCCAATGGGTTCAACTCACCAAACAAATCTATACATAGTTAATTTAAAGATCAATACTAGAAGTTCCAAGATTTCCAGAATATAGAAACACTAGGTTTGATTCTTCTCTCCTTCTAGGGTTCATCGTTAATCTAAGTTTTTATAATAGTTTCTAGGAATAATTAACAACTATAAACCTCTCTAACAATGGTGGTTGAGAATCTAGCAATTTTTGAGATGGAATATTGTTTGATGTTTGGAAGTAGTATTCTAATACTAATCGCATTGAAAACTCACTTTAGATATTATGAGAACCCTTGGATGACTTAAGGATGAGAGGGGAGGTTCAATCTTTAAAGAATGAGGCTATTTTCTCTCTCCCCATCCCTTTTATTTCAGTTTCACGCCTTTGGCGTCACGGTCCGCGCCCAGTGCCACCCAAAACGCCCCAAAAATTTTACTTCTGATTTTGGATTTTGATTCGCGCCTAGCGCCCCCCGCGCGCCCAAAAGCAAACCATTTTTCTGACAAATTATCTTCAGTAAAATGCCTATAACTTTTTATAGGAATATCGAAACGACGAACTGTTTGAAGTGTTAGAAACAAGACTTCACGGTATTTCTTTTGATATATAGCTCAAATGTGAATTCGTCATATATTGATAGATAGAATCGTTGAAACTTTGGTCATGTGCATCTAAGGTCATATTCATCTCTTAAACAACTCCAAAGGATTCCAATTTCCTCCTCTCCTCTTATAACCATCCATTTAGCCTTCTAAACATAAGATTTATGCATTTTATGACTTTACAACTTCTCACACATCTTTGTGTCCAACTTAGAGCTTGAGTGAGAACATAATACCTTGCAAAAAGATTTTGGGACTTTACAAAAACACCATTCGGGAGGTTCTACAGCCGCACCATTCCATGTGCGGTCCGCACTTTTCTTGACTTTGCAGGAGTAGAATTTTTGCAGCCGCATAATTTTTTTTGCGGCTGCACTTTTCCTTTAATGGTTGCACCTTTTGCAAGGCTTCACACTTGGTCGTTTTGCACACTCCCTGAACTTTTGAATCTTGTCAGTGCCACCATGTTCTGCGGCCTCACATATTGTGTGCGGTCCGTACTTTTTGAATCATCCTTTGAGATTCAGGCACTAAATCTGCGGCTGCAGAGGTAATTCTGCGGTCAACATTTTCTGCGCCCACATAATTCCTTTTGCGGACCGCACTTTTGATATGCTGCACTTCTTCTTGCTTTATGAGCCGGAACACTCTTTTTTTGAGTTAGATTTCTTCATTGAGTTCCAATTCTCTAACATTCCTGCAATTTGCATAATTTCATTAGTTTTGGGAACAAAAACTAACACTTTCGGGCTAAAACTAAAGCAAGAAAGTACTATTAAGTGGTTAAAATTCACACTTATCAACTCCCCCAAACTTAAGTCTTTGCTTGTCCTCAAGAAAATAGATTAGTTCCTACCCCCTCAAATGAAAGATCATTTCAAAGAATCAATTATAATCCATTCATACTCAGTTGGGACCAACAAATACCCACAGTACTCATGTGTTACAACCCGTAAATCCATATGTGAGCACGTGATTTTTACCGTACCCGAATCACCTTTATAAAAAATCATTAAAACAATTTGTAATTAATTATTAGTCATTGTAAGGATGTTATTAGGTTCCTAATTACTCAATTGTTAGTTAATTAATTTATGGAAAATACTAAAAAATATCATGCATTGCATTTAGGATTTATTTTACATTCTTAGGATTAAGTTAGTAATTAGTTGTTTTATAAAATTGAAAAATCACAAAAATGATTCATGTTACAATTTCCTTTAATTTTAACCTTCATTTCTTAGATTCCAGGGTTTTTATAATTTTATAAATAGTATTTAAATTAATGTCACATCTTAGATAAAATAGGATTTTATTATTAAGTCTTTTAGTGGTTAAAATTAATTAAAATAATAAGTAGTATAAATAAACAAATGAAACAAAGGGGAAGAAGAACTAGACTGGGCCATACATTTTTAAGCTTTAAATCAGGCCCAATTGGAAATGACCGTGCAGCCCAATACATTTACCCTCCCCGTTTAGCCTAAACGACCCCGTTTCAGTTCTTAACCAGCCCATCTGGGCCGTTGATCTTA
>MCJB01032832.1:167741-207756 GCA_002018475.1 Nicotiana obtusifolia | reverse complement strand
AGTGAAAACAGTCCAAGTTTTCATTTCGTATGGTCAAGTGTTGTTTGTTGCTGAGCTCAGTTGCTGAGTGGAAACAGTCTAGGCTTTCATTTCGTATAGGTATGTCCTGAAACCGTCTTGTACTCTCGGTTAAGATATTGAATGAATGGATTGTTTCTGCTTAGTTTATTTGTTCGCCATTGGTGACTCTTCTTGTATCATTCAATGAGTCCGGCTGTTCTATTCTGTTGGTCTGTTCGTTTGTTTATCTTCTTGGGTGAATTTAAAGATGACTAGATTCTGTTCCAAAATCTGTTCTTAGTTGCTAATGGTTTGTTATTGCTAATGTGTATTAGTTGTTTTTGATTCATTCTCTTGGTATGCTAAGGTTGGTATGACATTCTAAGGCCATTGTTTCTTTTTGAATCCTAATTGCTGATATTTATACAGTCCTTATGGAATGTGTGTAGTTGGTCAGCTCGCTTCGACGTTTTGTCAAGTTCATTTTAACTAGTGCTGCAATACATGATTCCCTGTTTATACTATTGGAAATGGTATCAAAAATCATGATTCTGGAAATAGTCATACCACCTTCCAATGATTATGAAAATCTGACTTAATTGCTATAGCGGGGTAAGCAGCATGGTGTTCATTTAACTCTGTTGTCTTTTGCTTTGGATTGGAAATGTCAGTTAACAGATATAAGTTTTCATTCCCTGTGACTCGTTTGCCATAATACACTGATTGTATTGGTGCTGGAAATTAGTAACAATAGTTGTTCTTTTGAACATCTTAGAAAAGTCAGGAACAATGTTTGTAATCTTGCCTCCCTTGTTTGAGTTCCCATAGGAATGATGCTATTAACGGATGTAGAAATGAGCAACCTATTATTTTGAAATACCATTCCGAAAATAGTGCTGCCAGTAATAGATTTAGATTGTAGCCAGTTTGTTGGAACAAATGGCTGTACTCATAATCATGTAAACTGGTTCATTTCCTGTGACAAATTTGCTGTATATATGAATCTGTTTGTTGAGTTGATTACATTGAACACTAGTGTTATTTGCGCAAAATCTGATGGATAAATGTATTCATAGTTTCAGAAGTTGTGCAAACTTTTAGCGCAAATTATGGAACATGATCATCTTTAAAAGCTATTGAATTGTAATATGGTTACAATAATAGTATTTGTTCTTTTAACTATTGTTCCGAAAAACAAGGCTGTTTGTATGATGCTTCAGTTACAGTTTGAATTTTGTAAATATAATAGCTTGCGTGTGCAACTGAACTGTGTAGAGTGATTTAGTTTTAAAATGGCTGTAATATAAATAGTGCTATCAATTTAAGTATAGTAAATTGCAATCATTGCGCATTCCGTTAAATGGATCATGTTGAAGCAGTACCATATTTAAATTGTTGCTCGTTAGAAGTTAATTGAGCCCATTGCTTGTTGATGCAAATAACAAAAGTGGTTATTTTTAATAGAGGTGAGCCATTAACTAGCAACGATCACCAATGACCCTCTTAACTAGTTAAATGCAAGATTAGTGTAAATAGGTCTCGATTTCTCAAACTTTAGTAATTAGATCTTAGACACAACCAATTGTGTTGCCACTATGGGTACGGTTCCCGTGACATAGTGACAATACGAACTTCAGGGGTGCCTTTTAGGTGACCCGATTTAATAATTTAAATAGTAGAGCCCTTTAAATTAATTCGAGGCGTGCCATGCCAAACAAAATCTACAGATACATGGCCCTCATTACTTGAACATTTAGAAAAGTCGAGGTGCGCTATTTAGCAAAATTCATGGCCCTCGAAAAGTTAAAAACGCGTAGCTGCTTTAGGCGCGTTATTTTAATAATTGAATTTCCTAAATTCGGGTGCGCATTTATGTGACCCAAATCCAAAATCCCGATGTTTAATTAAAAGGTGTTACAAATTACGGGTGCATTTATGTGACGTGATTCGTGACATATTTTGATTAACATTGCAATTCTCCAATAATTTTAAAAAAGCGGAAAAGCGGAATAAAGTGAAATGCACTATAGGATAATAACAGGTATTTAAAATTAGATAATAAAGCCGATTGTGACAATAAGCGACCGTGCTAAAACCACGGAACGAGGGTGCCTAACACCTTCCCGCGGGTTAACAGAATTCCTTACTTAGAATTTCTGGTTCGCAGACTTCTTTATGAAAGTCGAACTTTTCCTCGATCTGGGATAAAACCGGTGACTTGGAACACCAATTTAAATTTCCAAGTGGCGACTCTGAAAATAATTCAATAATCCCATTTCGATCAATGTCACTTTAATTGGAAAAACTCATTTTTATACATTTCATCTCCCGTGGAGTGTACGAAAAGAGGTGTGACAATAATTCTCAAGAAGAGAATACAGAAAATGTTCATATTGAACAGTTAGAAGAATTTCTGAAGAAATTGAAGGAAACAGCAAAGGAAGAATCTTCCTCAACACCCGCACCAGACAAGGAGAAAACAAATGAACAGATTAAAGGCCCCACGCCAGAATTATTGGGGTAATAAAATAATTAGCTTTAATAAAGCTGTTGGCCTATCAGATAAAGTTGTCGGCCACAGAATCTACTTTTATAAAGTAGATTGTCATTTTGCTTTCTACTTTTTATCTTGTTGGCCATGTTTGTAATTATTGTGTCGGCCAATTTACTGTTTTCTTTTTGACTTTTGTGTAACCGATCCATTATATAAGGATCGCTTCAGTTTTAAGAGGAGGCAGGCTTTTCTTTAGGCTCTCTCTAGCTTTCTCTCTAAAACTCCCATTCTCAGTTGTAAAATCCTTTGTAAATTTATTACTAATAAGAAAACAACCACTTGCTTAAAGAAGCAGCGGTCTCAGGTACTTTTTATTTTCTGTCTTTAATTTTAATTTCTTATTTGAGAATTTAGCCTAAATGATAGGCTAAATATATGTGTTAAACTTAGGATTCTTGAACTATTCTTGAGGCATGCTTTAGTATTAATTAGATTACTGTTTCTATTCCGATGTTGCTTAGGTTAAAGGCTTAAACCCAGGCAGTTATAAGTTGAAAAGTAAGCTCTGTTTATGGAAACATAAACAGTGTCCTCTGCAGAACTCGTTTTAGCCAAGGATGGGCGTTGTAAAGGGTTAGTATGTGAGGGCGTGGTTTAGAGCTTACTAACTGATTTAGAATCTTGACAGGGTTTATACCTTAGTAATCTTTCCTGTAGCTCCATCGAAGCGATCCTGTAGTCTAATAATAATAATAATAATAATAATAATAATAATAATAATAATAATAACAAGAAAGAAAAAGCAAAAAATGAAAATAAAGCAATTAACTTGTGAAAAATGAACTCGAACCTCACTATCAGATAGCCCAGAATAACAACTCATATAAAAATGTTGAAACCAACACAACAATAACAACAAGTACAACACACACAATCCATTGCGGCGCACAACTCGATCCCACTATATCATCCTTTATCAACTTCAAGTACCACGCATACAATCCGTTGCAGCGCGCAACCGATCCCACCATATCATCATTTATCAACGTCAAATATCTGCCCTTATTCCACCACTTCAATTCCATATCTTTCAATTTACGTTGCGGCGTGCAACCCGATCCCCAAATAATTTTAATTAATATAAACAATCCAATAACTCAATTTACAAGATTTTCTACATCAAAAGTAAAAGTACAAGGCAATAAAGGACCACATAACAATAAGAGAATCTTTAAAATTCAAAGTTTCTATTTTACAAGTTTATCAGTGTCTAACAAACTCAACAATTCACGTAAATAAAAGTACATCTTAGAATGCAACAAATATTACAAAGATAATAGGACAAGTAAAGCATGTGATAATCAAGGTGTACAAGAAACATAATTAAAGGCAAGTAGCAATTAAGCACGGGGTCATGGAAGGGATGAAAAATATAATATAAGAATAAATAAATTACGAGTAACAATTACGGCATAGAAGTCAAATAAACCATGTAACAATTAAGGCATGATATAAGACAATTCATGGGATAAGGAGAAACACGAAAACAAATACCTTGGCGGCGTATATATACACATCACCTCGCATATACGTTTTTTACTCACATAATCCACATACACATAGTGCAAAAATTCTCAATTCCCTCAAGTCAGGGTTAGATCTGACACTTACCTCATTCCGCAATCAAATCAAAGCTCAACCGGGGCTTTCCTCTAAAATTCACCCCCAAACTAATCAAATCTAACCAAATATAGTTCAAACAATTCAAAATAAGCTTTAGAAACTACTCACGAGTCATAAATATTCAATCTTTAATGATTTTGGAGAGAGCCAATAAAAGTCAACCCGGGGCCCGCTTGATCAAAACCCGAGATTCAGACCAATTTGAGGTCTAAATCTCATTTTCTCAAAATTTCCAATTTCTATCTAAATCCTTAATTTCTACCATGTAAAAGCATAGATTAAAGGTTGGAAATCAATGGGTGTTTATGAAAATGAAAGAAAACCAGTTAAAATCTACTCACCTATGAAGTTGGGATGAAATTTATCTTCAAAATCGTCTCTAGGCCGAGCTCAAACTTGAAAATTGTGAAAAATGGGTTAAATCCCGACTTTGAGATATTTAAGCCACTGGGCGTCAGGCCTTCTTCGCGTTCGCAAAGGGCCTAACATGATCGCGAAGAGCAGCGACCCAAGTAGCCTTCGCGTTCGCGATGGTTTGTCCCCCCTAGCCATCGTGTTCACGAGCCTGGGCTCGCACTCGCACTCGCGTAGAACAGACCCCTGCCTCCCCCCAGAATCCCTTACCCATCGCGTTCGCGAGTGAAGGGTCGTGTTTGCGAAGGTTAATCCCTCTGTTGCTTCGCGTTCGCGTCTGCTTCTCCATATTCGCGTAGAAGAAAATCTCCCCAGTCCTAAATAACCATTTGCAGTCAGAACAACACACCAAACATCAGCAACAGTGAAAATCAGCAACCTTCTAAGTCCAAAATCGATCCGTAACTTATTCAAAATTCATCCAAGCCCCTCGGGCTCTAAACCTTTAAGATTTATAGTACTAATTTCATTATACTTTTTAAAAATTATTTTAGTTAAAATTTTAGTGAATTCCACGTATATATTATTGCTTCGGCGAAAATATTAGTTTCAACGAACCCGTTGTTGAAGAACTGCATCCGCCACTGCTCATACCACCTTTTGATTTTTATTCGTCACAATCTTTGAGTGTGATTTTAAGTTTTGAGGTACATGTAACACAAAGTAACAAGGTTCTGAATATTTTTTACCCGGATTTGGAGAGAGTTTTTTCTTACTGACTCGTGCAGACTCCCATTTTCCCTGTTTATCTTTTTTCAATAATTCCCTCCATTTTCCTTTATTTTTCTTTCCATATTTTCTGCTTAACAAATTAATTTTATTTGCTTCTCTGTTTAAAATTTTCCGATATATTTACTCTTCACAGGCAACTTTGATGAAAAATCAGAAGAAACAGTTTAATATGCGCCCATAAATATATTTCTTAGTTGTTTTGATTCAATAAAGCTATTAAAAGTGAGTATTTTTAATTTTCGTCGAGTATTTAACAAATTATAATTGTTATTTTAAATTGAAAATACTAAAACATCTTATACTAGCATTATTTGATTTGTTTCATTCTCTTGTTTTCTGTCTGAGCCTCCTCTTAACAAATGGTACCAAATATTGAGCTAATTCTCCTTGCACTTGTTTATGGTTTCTTCATCTCATGCATTCTTCTTCTTGCTGTTTTCATCATCTTGATTTGCCACATGATCACATTTTCTATCCTTCTATTCTCGATTTTCTTGATCGATTCTTATGATGCCATTTCCTTATTCGTTTCATGGTATTTCGAATTTTTGAATCCTAATATTCAACTTGCTTTGTTTTACTGTTGTGCACTTTGCTACAAGTTGGTGTCTAACATGCAATAGCTTCAAAGATGGAGAGTATGCTGACCAAGTTTGGAACTTCCATTTCAAGCAAAATTAATTAATCTTGATCTTTCTGCCGTACACATGATTATAAAGGTTTTTAGTATATGTATATTAATGTTTTGAATATAACAAATATCTTAGGTGATTTTCTTTTTTGAAGTGTTGTATATCTTTACTTTTTCTCATTGAAAAGTTGCGAATGCTTTTATCGACACTGACAATTAGCTTTATGCAGTTTTTAAGATGTGGGTTTGAATGTTATTGTTTTCATCTCTAACTTTTGGATCTTGTATGCTTTTGCAAATTGCTTGCACGTATCAATTGGGAAATCTTTGCAATTTGAACCCCTAATACATAGTACACACTCTTTTATATTTACACCTTAATTATTTTATTTTTTAAATGATTTTCACCCTAATCTTTTTTATCTCTTGTAAAATATAAATAAATAAATAAAAATAATTATTTACGAGGGCAAAATTGGAAAACAATATAACTAATATATGTCTATATTTTTTCTGCAAGAAGTTGGCTGAATATTCGTTAGGTTTCTCATATAGACGTGCATGGTTAGTTTAAGTTTATGCCCAAGCCAAGAATAAAATATGTAATATGGTCTTTCTACAGAAAGAAAGAGATTGTATTATTGAAACAGTTATAAACCTTGACGCTCAAGAATCTTGTATCCATTTCGTTCATCTTTAATGTGGTAAAATCATGCTGAGCATAATTTCATATGGCTTTCTGGCATATATACTATGTTCTTTTTCTGGGCAGACTATCAAAATTTTCAGTATTAAAAATTAATCACTTTATAATTTCCTCCTTTTGAGACCTTTTCAGTTGAAAAAGTAAGGCGGAGAGAAATTTTTCTTTTGAGATCCTAGTTTATGTGATGGTATTTGACTGCGTAAGAAATTTTAAAATGAAAGAATTCTTTTTGAAACTTATGGTCTAAAATAAGCCATAAAATTAGAAGTTTAAAGTTAAATTATTACTACTAAATATAAAAATATGATTTTTTGAAATGGAACAAAAAGTAATGAGAATCACAAGAAACAGAAGAAAGCTCTAATGGCGGAAAAGCAAAACCCTAGAGAGGGAGAGAAGAGATAATGCAGTAGAAACTTTCAGAGAATTAGAGCACTCAATCTGGAAAATGGATTATTATTCCACTATACAAAATATCTGTTCTTTCTAATTATACACATTTACATAGCTGGCAACTAGCTGACAACTAACCAATTAATAAAACTAAGTAATTAGCAGTTGTACAAGTAAGAAAACAAATTAAATACAAGTATGTACATAATCAGTATCACCCCCCCTCCCCCAAGTTGGAGGAGAGGAACTCACAGTCAACTTGACAAGTAGATTAGAATGTTTGATGTCCGTCAGTGATTTAGTGAAGATGTCTGCTAACTGTTTATTGGTAGATATATGGTGCAATGAAATCAAGACTTCCTGCAACTTGTTCCTCACGAAATGACAATCAACTTCTATGTGTTTTGTGCAGTCATAGAACACTGGGTTCCCAGCTATTTATAGTGTTGCCTGGCTATCATAAAAGATTGGAAAGGGCAAGGCAAATGGAACTGTCAGCTATCCAAGAAGTTGATCGAGCTAACCTGACTAGCTCTCCGATGACTTGTCTAGTTGACATGTACTCTACTTTTGCTGAGTATAAAGAAATGGCACATTGTTTCTTTAACTTCCAACAGACAGGACTATCACCAAGCAGGATAATATAGCCACTAACTGATTTTCTAAACTCAGGGCATACTGCCCAATCCAAGCTGCAAAAAGCCTTAACTCCATAGTCCTTGTTGTTGGAAAGAAAGATTCCAAAATTTGGATCACCCCTCTAAGTATTTATCGCGTCCAAAATTTCTTAGTCATGATGGCACTTAACTCCAGCCCGTTATGTAAGCCAACAGTCACATAATAA
This sequence comes from Nicotiana obtusifolia, assembly GCA_002018475.1. NCBI lineage: Eukaryota > Viridiplantae > Streptophyta > Magnoliopsida > Solanales > Solanaceae > Nicotiana > Nicotiana obtusifolia. The sequence goes on along the minus strand of MCJB01032832.1, from coordinate 199,859 downwards.
CAATAAAATCGAATAAACATGGTCCAATAACTCAACAACGAAAAAATAACATGAAATATCTGAGAACATAACCATAAAACTGCTACAATCATTCTCAAAATATGGTGTCGGCGAGTACACGAGCACTACTGAATAACAAGATACAAGTAAAATCCTCTAATATAACTGTTTGAGTAATAGAACAGTAAGGATAGAAATAACTGAAAGAGAACTTCAGACTGCAGACGACATAACAGTTACCTCGTAGTCTCTCAAAGGCTGGCAACATCTCAAGTCTGAAATCACCTCGACTGGATGTACCTGGATCTGCACACGAAGTGCAGAGTGTAGTATGACTACAGCCGACCTCATGTACTCAATAAGTAACAATACTAACCTTGGGTTGAAAGCAGTGACGAGCTCAGAACAATAGTCAAAAGCCAATATCAATAACCGATAACAATTCAGAATATAAAGGAAAAACCGTAAAAACAAGTAACTCTATGATATCATGTTCAACTTATTCACATTTTATAAATTTAGACATACTTTCAAGTATAACATTTAAAGTCCAACATGGATAAAGCATTTTATTTAACAGTTAGCATGTGAAAGGTACACCTCTATGCCTACATGTCAAGTATACATATTAATAACAATGCCATAGTGGATCCATCAATACTCACACTTAGCACTGTATGGGTGTCTGGCATAACTGCCCATCATTCGAGCACGTATATAAAATAATATACCTGGCCCCACTGCTAGAATAAAATACTCCGAAGGGGTAGATCCTAATTAGCACCTGGTACACGCATCGCCCCAAAATAATAACACTTAGCTCAGTATGGGCCTGACATACGCATCATCTCAAAATCAATACCAAACTGACTCTATGGCCCAAACTCAATCATTACCGTTCATGTCTCAGATAAACATATATCAAAATGCTCAATTTAACAGTGTTACACATAAAAGGGATCAACAACATGTGAGGAATCAAATAAGAAGTTAAAGTCTTTAATCAAAATCAGAAAGTCAACCCAAGAAATCAACCCCAGGGCTATACCACGAAACCCCTTAAAATTTAAAAATCCCGAACACCTATTCAGTTATGAGTCCAGCCATACCAAAATCATCCAATTCCCATAAAAAATCGACCCTCAAGTCATCAAATCTTACTCTCCAACAATATAATCTAAAATCTCCAATTTCCACCTCAAACACGCATAAACTAGGTGTAATAATCAATAGGTAATCAAGATTTATTAATGAAAATGATGAATCTTCACTTACCTCTTCAATTGTAGCCAAAACCCTCTAAAACGTCGCCCCAAGCCAAGTTCCACAAGTTCAAAATGAGAGAAAATACGAAACCCTTCGATTATAAGTTCTGCCAGTGAATCTGCATCTGCGGTCCAAAAGGTTGCACCTGCGATGCTGCTTTTGCAGTCAAATTTCCGCATCTACGGAATTCACTTAGACACCCAACCAAGCGCACCTGCGGCTCAAAAATGCACACCTGCGACCGCTACTGCGGCTGTGCGTCCTTACCTATGGAGAACTTCCGCTTCCGCGATTCCAGCCCATCCTACCCATATCCGCTTCTATGGCAAAAACCTCGCACTGCGGGCTCGCAGATGCAAAAAATACCCTGCATATGCGGCTATTTCCAAGCCCAGCTAACTCCGCTTCTGCAATAAGCATGTCGCTTCTACGACTTTGCACCTGCGGTCAAGACCTCCCAGGTGCGACCACACCAGAAGCCATAAGCTTCAGCAATTCCTCAAGTCCAAATATCAATCCGATTTCAATCCGAATCACACCTGAGGCTCCTGGGACCCCATCCAAACATACCAGCAAGTCCTAAAACATGATACGAACTTAGTCGAAGCCTCAAATCACATCCAACAATATCAAATCACCAATTGCACCCCAATTCAAGCCTAATAAAACTAATGAAATTTCAACTTCTAAAACTAATATCGAACCATATCAAATCAACTCTCAATGACCTCAAATTCTGCACACTAGTCCAAAATGGCACAACGGACCTATTCTAACTCCCGGAATCGAAATCTAAATCCGGTATAAACAAAGTCAACTCTCGGTCAAACTTTCAACTTTCTAACTTTCGTCAATTCAAGTCAAAATGACCTATGGACCTCCAAACCAATATCTGACATATTCGTAAGTCCAAAATTACCATATGGAGCTATCAGAATCATCAAAACTCCATTATGGAGTCGCCTACATGATAACTGGAAATTTTGACTGCTTATTAGCACCTTTTAGCTTTTGTTTTAGTCCGAAAGTACTGAATTGTTTTTCTGAAACTAATGAAATTGTGCAACTTGCAGGAATAGTGGAAGTTTGGTCTCCAGAAATGTAATCCGACTCAAAAAGGAGTGTTCCGAAGCACAAGGCGATAAATGGTACAGAAGCACAATTGTGCGGTCTGCAGAAGAAATTCTGCAGCCGCAGAAGAAATTGTAGACTGCAGAAACTCTATCTGCAGCCGCAAACCAAGAAGAAAATCTAACAGAAATTTTAGCAATGTGCGGACTACACATGAATTGTGCAGCTGCAGAACTGGGCTTGAGAGTCAAGATCAGAAAATATGCAAAAAGACCAGATCTAGGAGCCTTTCTGAAGTGCGGACCGCACAAGAATTGTGCGGTCGCAGAATATTGCCTCGTGGCCGCAGTCCAAAAATGTGCAGCCGCAGAAGATTGCCTTAAGGCCGTAGTCCAGAAATGTGCGACCGCAAAACTTACCTTCCTGCCAACTGAAGAAATATGCGGACCACACATGGAATTGTGCGGACGCAGAACCTCTCGAGGGATATTTTTGTCCATGATTTTCGGCCCTGTATAAATAGATGAGTTTCACAAAATTTGGCCAAGTTTGAACATACAAAGCTGATGTAGCCGTTTCTCTTTGCTATTTTAGGAAGTTTTAGCTTATTTGAGTATTTTAACATTAGATTTCATCATTTTAATCTTTCATTATGAGTTTAATTAGCTTTTTATCTTTATTTTCTTCAAATCCCATTATAAGTAGCTAGATTTTTACTAGGATTGTGACCTAACCCTAGTGTGTAAACCTAATAGGTGATTAATTTTATGTTTTTTTATGATTGGCTGTTGAGTATTTAGCTTAGTTCATGTTTCAATTTTAGAATTAATGGTTGCAAACATTGATTCATGCCTATTTGACTCAGTCTCTACTTGAGAAAGAGGGACCTAGTTTACGATAACTTAGCTAATAAGAAATTAGGTTAGTTGAAAGATTGATTAACTTAATTAAATGGTTCAAACTAGAGATAGTAAGAATTCAACTTGAGCTCTTATCAACTATTTTTGTTAATACACATTTGGACTTGAGAAAGCCAAATTGGGCAATCACTCTCTGACCGAGAGGTATTGAGTGGGTAATGTGGAGTTGAGAGCTATAATACATCCCAATTAAGAAAACAAGTATAAACATCTTTATCCCATTAGGAAAACACCTAGGTTATGGTCACAACCCTAGGCCTTTAATCCAATTGGAAAAACCTCAAAAATAATAAAAATATAATTTATTTTCTTTAGCTTGCATTCATTAGAGTAATAGTAGAATAGAAAAAAAAATCTTGTTGTGAAAGTGAAATCTTAGATAACCCATTTGCTTGCTTCAAATATATACTCCTAACACCTCTCATAACTCCCATTGTCAGGGAGTTACAACGGTGTTAGCTATATATTTGGGTGTCTTTTTGGAATATCTTTTTTTTCCTTCTGTGTTACTAACTTGTTTGAGAAATCGTAGGTACAACCATGACGAACAATGAGCTCGAAAATTTATTTTTGGGGATGTGGATGTCGAGGATGAGCAAGTTGATGAGGTTCCTCTTGAACCTCAAGCCAATAGAAGAGGCCGAGTGCCTTATGACAATGTCCCTGCTCCACCTCTAGCTCTACCACAAGCGGCTCCGCACCAGATATTACCCAATGAAGGATATGCAAGTGCAATAGTCCCTCCCCCTATTAGGGCGGGTAACTTTCAAATCACCAATGTGATGCTCACTTTGTTTGAGCAACGGGGTTTCTTCACCGGTGCTCCAACTCAAAATGTGACAAACATTTTAAGGGGTTTGTGGACACTTGTTGGGGGAGCAAACAAACAAATGTCTCTGAGGATGTATTGAGGCTAAGGCTTTTTCCTTTCTCTCTACGGGGGAAAGCTTTAGATTGGTTGGAACGATTGCCGAACCATTCTATTCACACTTGGGATGAGTTGGGGAAAAAGTTTATTTCTTAGTTCTTCTCTCCGGGGCACATGGCTACACTTCGAGATGAGATTTTGACATTCAAGCAAGAGCCAAAAGAAGGACTACATGAGATATGGGAATGCTATAGAAAAATGGTTAAGGAGTATCCCAACAACGATATGATGGAGAATATGATTCAACAAACTTTTTATCGTGGGATTAACACAACCAACCAATGTGTATTGAATCAACTTACCGGTGAGAATTTCATGACTACGCCTTATGCGGAGGCGTGTGAGATTTTGGATGAGATGGCGGAAACGTCATCGGCTTAGCAATCCCGGGCTAATATTCCACAAGGTGACCCTAACATATTCACCTTCATAAAGAATTGGAAGACCATGGGCAAGCTATTACCGAGTTGAAAACTACCATGACGCAACTAGCAAAGGCCCAACTAAATCAAGTGCAAAATCCCAAGCAAGTCAATGCCATGGAGGGATTGAACATGATGGTGAACAAGAGGAGGACTAAAGGTCCACTAGTGCAAAATCAAGTGGAGAATTAGGTGCAAGAAGATAGTGGTTTTGATCAAGATGATTCTTATAATGAACAAGAAGAGGAGGTACAATATGTAAACAATTTTCAAGGGCAAAGGAACAATTTTCAAGGCCCAAACCAACAACAATGACGACCTCAAAATAATCAAGGAAATTGGAATTCTAACAACCAAGGAAATTGGAATGGTGGAAACAATAAAGGGAATTGTCATAACAACAACAATCAAGGAAATTGGAGTGGAAATAATCAAGAAAATTGAAGGGGTAACAATTAAGGAGGATGGAACAACAATCAAGGCAACTGGGGGTCGGGCTTTCAAAGTCCTCCAATGTATCAACTATAGAACAACCCACCTCTTTATCCTTCCCATGGTTCAAGTTCTTCAAACAATGAGATAGGGTGTATTGAAAACATGTTCAAGAAAATGATGGAAAAGAATGCCGATTCGGATGCCCAACTTACCTCACACAACACATCAATCCGCAACTTGAAAGTTCAAATGGGGCAAATCTCTCAAGCTCTAAATTCTCATCCTAAGGGGGCACTACCAAGTGACACGGTAGTAAACCCACAGGGTAGAAACAACACGGGGCATGCCATGGCCATTACTACAAGAAGTGGAAGATGTGGGAATGCACCCACCTCAAGTCAAAGGTAACTTGTGGATGATGAGCAAGTGGTGCAAGAAGAAGAGATCCCAAGCAACTCGGTGCAACCTAATGATGAAGTCCGGATTGAAATTGATGATAGTGTGGAAGAGAGTCAAGAGGAGGTAAACCCATATAGGGATCATATTATTGACACACTGGAGCCGGTAGTGCAAAAGACTATGGTACAATTGCTCAAGCCTCCACCTCCATACCCGCAAAGACTTGCCAAGCAAAATGGTGAAAACCAATTCAAGAAGTTTATTCAAATGATGAAGAGTCTCTCAATCAATGTGCCATTAGTTTAAGCTTTGGAGCAAATGCCCGGTTATGCAAAGTTCATGAAGGATATCGTGATAAAGAAGCGGTCAATGAATTTTAAGACGATCAAAGTCACTCATCAAGTGAGTGAAATTTTGCATTCAATGGCTCCTAAGTTGGAGGATCCAACCGGTGCTTTCACGATTCCTTGTACAATTGGAAGTGTCAAGTTTGCTAAAGCTCTTTGTGATCTTTGGGAAAGTATTAATTTGATGCCCTATTCGGTTTTCAAGACTTATAGGATTGGGCAACCAAGACCCACCTCTATGAGATTGGAAATGGCCGATCGTCCTATGAAGAGACCCTTGGGAGTGATTAAAGATGTCTTTGTTTGTGTTGATAAATTATTTCTTTTGGCAAATTTTGTCATTCTAGATTGTGAAGTTGATTATGAGGTTATCGATTATTCTTGGAAGACCTTTCTTTGCTACGGGGAAGGCCCTTTGTGATGTTGAAGACAGAGAACTTACATTCCGGGTTGGTGATAAATAAGTGGTTTTCCATGTGTATAAGTCCATGCAGCAACCAAATAGCAATGAGGTGTGCTGTTTTGTGGACTTGTTGACTGATGTTATTGTTGATGACACTAGTGCTACAATCAATGTTGGTGATATGTTGGAGGCTGTCTTGCTCAAATTTGATGATGACAAGATGGATGGCTTCATGGAATGTGTAAACTCTTTGCAAGGAATGGGGTCATACAACTATGCACCCGGAAATTATCTTTGGACCTTGAAAATAGGACAACTCCTCCTACAACTCCTCCCACATTGGAGTTGAAGTCATTGCCTCCGCATTTTTAGTATGAATTTCTTGGCCCTTGTTCTACTTTACCTGTTATGCTTTCCTCTTGTTTGACTAACGTGCAGGTAGAATATACATTGGCGGTGCTACAAAAGAGGAAGAAGACTATTGGGTGGATATGGCGGATATTCGGGGGATAAGACCCGCCTTTTGCATGCATAAGATCAAGTTGGAGGATGGTGCCAAACCATCTATTGAGCATCAAAGGAGACTCAATGAGGCTATGCAAGAAGTTGTCAAGAAGGAGATTATCAAGTGGTTGGACGTCGGGGTTGTCTACCCCATCTCCGATAGTTCGTGGACTTCTCAGGTTCAATGTGTCTATAAGAAGGGGGGCATGACGGTGGTCATCAATGACAAGAATGAGTTGATTCCTACAAGAACGGGGACCGTATGGAGGGTGTGTATGGATTATCGCAAGCTCAACAAAGTCACAAGGAAGGATCACTTTCCACTTCCTTTCTTAGATCAAATGCTTGATAGATTGGCTGGCCGTGCTTTCTATTGCTTTCTTGATGGGTATTCGGGGTACAACCAAATTCTTATTGCTCCGGAATATCAAGAGAAAATTACATTTGCATGTCCCTAGGTACTTTCGCCTTTAAGCGGATGCCATTCGGTTTGTGCAATACCGACGACTTTTCAAAGGTGTATGATGGCTATCTTCACGGACATGGTGGAGGACTACCTTGAAATTTTCATGGATGACTTCTCCGTGGTTGAAAATTGTTTTGATGATTGTCTTGCAAATTTGGGTAAAGTGTTGGCTAGATGTGAAGAAACAAATGGTGCTTAATTGGGAGAAATGCCATTTCGTGGTTGAGAAAGGCATTGTCCTTGGCAAAAAAATCTCAAAGAATGGAATTGAAGTTGACAAGGCAAAGATTAAGGTGATTTTTAAACTTCCACCTCCAACTTCGGTGAAGGGTGTGCGAAGTTTCTTAGACCACGCGGGGTTTTACCGGCGTTTCATCAAATATTTCTCTAAGGTGGTGAAACCGTGGTGCAAGCTTCTTGAGAAGGATGCTAAGTTCAAATTCAATTATGATTGCATGAGAGCTTTTGAATTGTTGAAGTTCAAGTTGACAATTACTCCCATCGTCACCGCTCCAAATTGGAGTGTCCTTTTTGAACTCATGTGTGATGCAAGTGACGTAGTGGTTGGGGCTGTTTTGGGACAACGCATCAACATAATTTTTTATCTGGTGTACTATGCTAGTAAGACCATGAATAGTGCCTAAGTCAACTATACCGTTATGGAGAAAGAGCTCCTTTCCATTGTGTTTGCAATTGAGAAGCTCCGCCCGTACTTCATCGGTGCAAAGGTCATTCTCCACACGGATCATGCGGCGCTTCGTTATCTTATGAACAAGAAGGACTCCAAAGCTCGGTTGATGAGATGGGTGCTTTTGTTGCAAGAGTTTGATATTGACATCAAAGATAGAAAAGGGAGTGAAAACCAAGTGGCGGACCACTTGTCTCGTTTGGAGGAGGAGGGGAGGCCACATGATGGCCATGAAATTAATGACTCCTTCCCCGATGAGCAACTCTTGGCTATTTTAATGAAAAAGGTGCCATGGTTCGCGGATCTAGCAAATTTTCTTGTGTGTGGAATCACTCCGGATGAGTTCTCTTCAAACCAAAGGAAGAAGCTCAAACAGGATTATCAAGATTATTATTGGGATGAACCATACCTTTTACGGATTTGTACGGATGGGGTGATTAGAAGATGTATACCAGAAGAACAACAAGGTGAAATTCTTGGGGCTTGTCATTCTTCGCCATATGGCGGTCATCATGGTGGATCAAGAATGGCGACCAAAGTGCTTAGTTGCGTGTTCTATTGGCCCACTCTTTACAAGGATGCAAGTAAGCTAGTGAAAAGATGTGATAAATATCAACGGGCCAGTGAAATCTCAAAGAAGAATGAAATGCCTCTCACAACCATCTTGGAGATTGATATTTTCGATGTGTGGAGTATTGACTTCATGGGACCTTTTGTGAGTTCTTGTGGAAATACCTACATCTTGATCGCGATTGATTATGTGACCAAATGGGTTGAGGCCGTTGCTTTACCCAACAATGAGGCGAGAAGTGTGGTGGCTTTCTTGAAGATGAATATTTTCACACGATTTAGTACTCCACGTGCTATTATAAGGATGGGGGGTCACATTTTTGCAACAAGACTTTCGACACCTTGCTTAGAAATCACGTGAAAGTTTTCAACCGGGAGATAAAGAGTATCTTGTCCAAAATAGTGAATGCTAATCGGACGGATTGGTTCAAGAAGCTTAATGATGCATTATGGGCTTATCGGACGGCGTACAGAATACCTATCGGAATGTCGCCATACCAGTTGGTGTTTGACAAAGCTTGTCATCTTCCGGTGGAACTAGAGCACAAGGCCGTGTGGGCTCTAAAAAAGTTAAATCTTGATTGGGATGTAGCCGCTAACTTGAGGGTTGTACATTTGAATGAATTGGATGAGTTCCGGTACCATGCTTATGCAAGTTCGTCCTTGTACAAAGAAAAGATAAAATATCTTCATGACAAATACATTTGGAACAAAGATTTCAAGGTGGGCTATCTTGTAGTGTTGGTTAACTCAAGGTTGAGAATGATTCCCGGAAAGCTAAAGTCTAAATAGAATGGTCCTTTTGAAATTGTGGGTGTGATACCTTATGGTGTATTAGACTTGAAGAACAAAAATAATAAAGTATTCCAAGTCAATGGTCACTGGCTGAAGCACTATTTGGAAAAGGTTGGAGATAGCCACGTCGTGTTCGGTCATTCATTTCAATTGATGGTATTCTGCGTCGTGCCACGAAGTTAAATCAGGCGCTTCTTGGAAGGCAACCCATGTTTCTTTCCTTTTTTTCTTTTGTAGTTAGGTGTTATTTTTGTGCTAACTTGATTTGAAGTGCGCTACAGGACTGAGTGTGACATACAGGAATTGTGGACAGAAATATGGCTAAGTATTACAAGAATCGCGGACCACGGTTGATTTATGCGGACCGCACATTTATGGTAGTTGTAATAAAAGTGCAATGCAGCCGCACAATTATCTTGCAGACTGCACAAATAAAAGATTGAAAATGTCAACTCTCTGAAATTTAGTCTGTTTGAGAAAAGGTCGATGTGCTACCTTAAAAGGAAATCTGCGGCCCCACACAAAATTGTGTGGACCGCAGATGAGATGTTGAGTTAAGGTCACCAGGTAACAGAGTGCGGACCGCACATGAAATTGTGCGGCCGCACTCGCTCCTCTTTCCCTTAGCCAAGCAACTAGTATAAATAGAGGAACATGGGCATTTATTACGTTTTTCACTCTCTGAGCATAGAAGTAGTGCCCTCTTGAAATTTTTTGGTGATTTCATATGCCCACACACACAACATCCTTGATCAGTCACTCATTACACTTATTCATCTAGTATGCTTCAATTTCTTGTTAATCTTTTTCTTTTAATTTGTAGAGTTTTAGTTAGCCATTTGTCATTAGAATTCAATTGTGTATCCATGTGGGGGTAAAAATGGGTTAAATAATACACGCTCTATGGGGACTAGGTTAACATATGTTCATGCTAGGTTATAATATTTTCATGCTTCTATGCCTTACTTTTTTTGTATTTTTAATTTTCTGTTGTTTCATTTTTCTGCACCACCCACCTCACTCCTCCTCCTTCGGCTAAACATATTTTTTTTTTTATATATTTTCAGTTATGGTTTTTTCATTCTTCAATTTACAGGTTCGAAATTTTATGAGTTCCGAAGTTATGAGTTCGGAGGTATATGTGTTTGGAAGTTTGCGGGTTTAGAAATTATAGAGTTTACGGGTACAATTCGCGGGTTCGAAAGTTTAGAGGTTCGAAAGTTTATGAAATTTGTGGGTTCGGAAGGTTGTTGGTTCGAAAGTTTATGGCTTCATGTTTGTTGTATCTAAATTATTTATGAATAGTCTTGAGAAGTTATTTTCCTTAATTTGCGTACCAAAGACCGAAATATTAGTAAGATTACTACTTATTTTCCAAGAAAATATTTTTATTGAAAAATATTTTCCGTTATACCAAACATACCCTTCATCTCTAACTTTTGGATATTATGTGCTTTTGCCAATTTCTTGCACGTATCAATTGGGAAACGTTTGCAATTTGAACCCCTAAAACATAGTACACACCCTTTTTTTATTTACACCTTAATTATTCTGTTTTTTAAATGATTTTCATCCTAATCTTTTTATTTCTTGTAAAATCATAAAAATCAATTATTTACAAGGGCAAAATAGGAAAACAATATGACTAAATATATCTCTATAATTTATTTTTCCACAAGAAGTTGGCTGAATATTCTTCAGGTTTCTCCGACACACGTGCTTGATTAGTTTAAGTTTATGTCCAAGCCAAGAATAAAATATGTAGTATGGTCTTTTTACAGAAAGAAAGAGATCATATTATTGAAACAGTTATAAACCTTGACGCTCAAGAATCTTGTATCCATTTAGTTCATCTTTAATGTGGTAAAATCTTGCTGAGCGTAATTTCATATGGCTGCCTGGCATACTGTGTTCTTTTTCGGGACAGACTACCAATTTTTTCAGCATTAAGAATCACTTTATACTTACTTCCTTTTGAGACCTTTTTAGATGATAAAGTAAGGCAGATAGAAAATTTTCTCCTAAGATCTGTCCCAGTTTATGTGATGGTATTTGACTGCGCAAGAAATTTTAAAATAAAAGTTTTTTAAAAAAAAGTTTATGGTAAAAAAAAAGCCATAAAAATTTCGGTGGGTATAAATTGTTATATTAAGAATAAAATTAAAAGTTTAAAGTTAAAATGTTATTACATATAAAAGGTGCTTGTTCTTTTTTATGAAATGGGACAAAAAGTAAAGAAATGTCACAAGAATCGAGAATCACCAGAAATAAAAGAAGAAATGAGCTCAAACGAGATCTAATGGCGAACAAGCAAAATCTAGAGAGGAGAGAAGAGAAAACGCAGTAGAAGCTTCCAGAGAATTAGAATATTCAATCGGAAAAATGAATTATTGTTCCACTATACAAAATATCTGTTCTTTCTACCTATACACATTTACACCGCTAGCAACTAGCTGACAACTAACTAAGCAACTAACTATTGTACAAGTAAGAAAATAAATTAAGTACACGTGTGTAAATAATCTCAATACCCTCCTCTCCCCCTCCCTCTTCCAAAGTTGGAGGGGAGGAACTCACAGCCAACTTGCCAAGTAAATTAGAATGTTTGATGCCCGTAAGTGATTTAGTGAAAATGTCTGCTAACTGTTCATTAGATATGTGGTGCAATGAAATCAACCTTTCCTGCAATTTATTCCTCACGAAATGGCAATCAATATCTTTGTGTTTTTTATGCTCATGGAACACTGGGTTCCTAGCTATTTGTAGTGATGCTAGGCTATTACAAAAGACTGGAATGGGCAAGGCCAAGGGAACTGTCAGCTCTTCAAGAAATCAAGCTAACTAGACTAGCTCTCAACAGCTTGTTTAGCTTACCTGTACTCTACTTCTGCTGAGGAAAAAGAAATAGTAGATTATATCTTTGACTTTCAACTGATAGAACTATCACCAAGTAGGACAATATAACCACTAACTGATTTTTTAGGCTCATGCATGCTGCCCAATCTGATTCATAAAAAGCCTTAACTCCATAATCTTTGCTATTGGAAAAAAAGATTCCCAAATGTGAATCACCCTTTAAGTGTCTCAAAATGTGCTTTTACGGGCTTTATATGTATTGACTGAGATGTTGCACATTGTAGGATGTGGCAAGCCTTCTATTGGTCAGGAAATTTAATTTCCCTATCAATTTTCTATAGTTAAAACGGTTTGGCAGCATGGGACCTTCATCTGCTCTCAACCTAATAGAATGATCAGAGGCAAAGACATGTTAGAATATTTTGTGCAGCCAAATTCTTTTAGGAGATCCTTAGTGAACTTTCTCTGGAATATCATAAATCCATCATCCTTATAAAGCACTTCCAACCCCAAGAAATAGTGTAGTCTACCTAGATCTTTTATCGTGAAAGTTTTATGTAAGAAAGCCTTCAATGAATCAAATTTCCTCCTAATGAGTGCATGTTATATACACATCATTTACATAAACAGCTACAAACACTATTGAGGAGTCATCCTTCTTGTGAAATAATGAGTAGTCTAGCAGTGAATGTGTATATCCTCCATAGCACAGTGCTACATTCAATTTCTTGTACCATAGTCCGCTCGCCTGTTTGAGTCCAATTTATTCAATTTACATACTGTCACGATCCGAAATTCCAACCTCGGGGTCGTGATGACGCCTAACATCCACTTGCTAGGCAAGCCGACGTGAAATAATTAAATAACCAGTTTTAACAATTATAAACACAATAGTAATATACAACGAGAAATAGAAACCCAGTCTAACACAACACTGATATAAATTACGTGATAATATCTACTCCCAGAAATCCGGAGTCACGAGTACACGAGCATCTAAAAGTCTACAAGCAAAGTTTGAAATAAGTATAACTGTTTCGAAAGAAATGAATAGTAAAAGTGGGAAAAGGAAGGGGCTTCAAGGTCTGCAAACGCCAGCAGATCTACCTCGAATCTCCATATGCAATGATTCGAGCTGATGCACCTCACGCACTGCTGGGACCAATACCAGTATCTGTACAAAAAATATAGAAGTATAGTATGAATACAACCGACACAATGTAATACACGTTAAACCTCTGGTAAGAAAGAAATGAAGAAGCAAACATATAATATCTGTCTTCATCTCAAAAGAATATATTATTGGACAAAAGAGTAGCATTATGTGGATTGAGAGAGAGATGGAATAGAGAATCTCATGGATGAGGCAACTAGGCCGAAGAGTCAAACTCTTTCGATTTGGCTATAAATATTGGAATAAGAAAGCAAATAGTCCACACAAGCTAAAATCTAGCGAACTTATGTTTGGAAGAGAGTCCTTACATGAAGGGAAGAGCCTTTGTTTAGTAGCCAAGGATGACTTGCCTACATATATATACTACTAACAAGCTAAAGCTGAAATCCTTGTTTGGTTGACATGTTAGGCAGTCATCTATGGCTATCTTGACAAACTCTTCTCCGTCATGTTAATCCTTCTCTTTCCATTGGCAGAGGGGAGAGCAAGAATATTTAGAGTTCATGGGTCCTGAACTTGTCATTTATAACTCATAACTCGTTTTATTTATTGAGTTTGCAATAAAATATGTAAACCTATCTATTGAATTTTTATACAAATACTGAATCGAAACAAAAGCTACTAGATTCTTCTGAACTCACAGTTAATATTGTGGCTCCACCCTGATTATGGTGCCAAAACATCAAGCACAATAAATTATCCTATTATCTTCCTTTCAATCTATTTTTGTACTTTGAACTGTCTACGCGTGGTAATGCCATGAACATGCATGTAGTGATCGAGATATTTAAACTAAAAATGCTAGCAATTTCAGGGACAATTGTAGGAGGAACAGCATTCTGTTAAGGACAGAGTTGATACACTTGAAACTTCGAGGCCCGGCATTGAATTTTGAAGTAAACATTGAGGACTAAACATGCAACTTACTCAGGTGTTGGATATATGTGGTACTCCCTCCTGTCAATAATAAGTAATTTTTGGTTTTTTATTTTGATTCAAAATAAGTGTCTTTTTACATAATCAAAAAGAAATTAATTTTATTTTCTAAAATTTACCGTCATTTACATATCTCAATGTGTCAAAATAACAATATGTAAATTTTAATTAAGGATAATTTAATCAACATACTTTTGTTCTTTAGGAGTTCATATTTTTTAAGAAGTATGCCAAAGACTAAAAAAAACACATACAGGACGAATTACTTTTTACAGGGATGCTATATGGCTGGTCCAAATGATTCTCTTAGTCAATTTCTATTCTCAAAAAGTTGATACGTCTATTATATATTGGGAAAAGGACATTGCTGATTTAGAGTGTCATCTATGATTTCACATGAACCCAATTATTTTTGTGCAGTTTATATATATATATATTAGAAAGTTTGTTAAATATTTATAAATATTTAATTGTGAATCCAATTATTATTGTATACATAAAATTACGATGACTCATAAGAATTAAATCTTAGATTTATCCGTAAATGAAGAGTTGTTTTCACTTTAGATCACATCATTGGGTTGTCAGACGACATTTCAACCACAAAGTTGTTATCTAACATATTTAAAGGTGAAAATGAGACTCACTCGGGACTCGTCCGGGCAAGACACTCAAGAAATGACTTGGGCTTCCTGTGATACTTGATATATTGACAAAGACTAAATCATGTTTGGAACTCTAAAAAGTTTCATCAGTGAACTTTACAGTTCCCCCTTTTAGAAATTTTTAACACTAGACTTGTTGTACTGTTAGAATTACGAGTTTATAATATAAGATCTGTTAAAACAAGGAGTAATATTTTTCACATATATATTCATGTCTCATGTTAAAAATATTGGACTCTGATTGAACCCGTAGCTAATAAACTACCTCCATCATTGGTTTCAACATTTTAGAAGGTGAAAATGGGACTTGTCCGGGCAAGACACTCAAGGAATGACTTGAGCTTGATATGAGACTTGATATTGACAAAGACTAAACCATATTTGGAACTCTAAATTTTAGGGTCCATTTGATGTAAGATAAGTACTACATACCGTGGCTTTACATTTGTACAAAGGAACGTAATGACAATGCTGTTAAGTAGAAATAAATTTGGACAGAGTGCTTCTGCAGAAATATTTAAACACTAAAACCTAGAATAATAAATTATTTTGTCTCTTAATGATAAATGTAGAGATTGTTTAATTAGTTCTTGAATAACTTCTTCAATATGATCGGAATGATGAAAAAAGAAAGTTCAATGAAAGGTTTTTAAAGAAAAATATGTTCCAGTGCTTGATTACCTTGAAATTTGAAAACTGATGTGTTATTTACGAGAAAAAATTGTCTTCACATAAATCCTAACTGTTATTCTGTTTTATTTGTTTCAATTGACACTTAGGTTGATGCTATCAAATATTTGCAACACATGATTCTCACCATATCTTAAACCTTGTATAACTAGCTACCTTCCGTTAATTAACTACTTTTATATCTATCAATTGGTGAAAAATATAATTCAGAAATTTTTTCTTCAGAAAAAACATTTTGTCTATACCAAATGCACTCGTACAAAAGAACCAACCCGGACTAGACACACTACTTGTTTGAATGACAAAATCACAATTCTCATTGTCCTCAGGCTCCTTCACTTACACCAAACGCAAAGCAACAGCTCATTTACGTTATTTCTTTTATTCCTTGACCTAAATCTAATTTCTTATATTCGCATTCAGATCTGTTGGAAGAGAATATCTAATGAAGTAGAGAAGGGGGAAGGGATAATGGGATTGGAAAAGGTGATGGAGAACTGCGGGAAGTGTTATGAAGTCTCTCATGACAGAATAAAAGATGGATGAGGAATTGGAAAGAGGGAGCGATAGGAGAGTATAGTGGAAAACACACATGAGACATGAAGAAGGAAACTAAACATAATAAGGGCATTAGTTAATTGAAAATAATATAAGTATGCTATCTCCAACAGTTTAATATATTAAATGAGATGATCACATATACTTTAATATGATATCAGAGCAGGAAAAAGATTGGTTCAAATTTTATTGTCATACTTGTTAGACTCATGAAAAAAAATCAGGTTCACATAAAAGGAGGGTAATTAAAAAATTAAAAGTGTGCTCTCTCTCATCCGCCTATTTAAGCTTGTAGACGAGATTTTCATAAATGCACCTAGTATTGTCCGAAAGAGTAATAAAGATATATACTCCAACCTTCATTAACTTTTATATAGATATATATTCCCTCCGTTCACTTTTAATTGTCCACTTTGGACTTTTCACGTCCCTTAAGAAACAATAAATAAAATATATATTTTATAATTTTAGCCATAATAATGATAGCATTTTCAAAAGTCTTGGGAAATAATTTGGGGAATGAGTAGTTAATGATAAGATAAAACATCAAAAAACGATTGTCTTTTTCTTGATTTAGTATAGTAGACAAGAAAAGTGAAAATATATTTGTAATATAGCGGAGAAGTAAAAATAAAAGGAGGGAGTATATACTTAAAACTGATAAGTAGCGAAATTAAGAACTTTTTGTTATAAAACTTGTGTGGTGTTCGCATGTATTTTGATGATACTTGAATTGATGTCTAGTGTTGCAAATGATAGTTATTCTTTAATTTATTAGCCGACATTAGAGATAAACAAACGGACGAAAATGTCAATAATGTAAGGAGTTTGACATTCAAATAAATCCTGGGAGAGGTGTTAGGAAGAGTGTAAGGCTAATAGAAGGGAAACATATATTTAAAGAGAAAAGTAATAAATTGCACAAGATAAGACAAGATAAATTTTATGTGATTAGGTAATTTTTGCCTACTCTACGGCCACACAAAGAATAGTTCTTTATTAATGAGAGCGAAGAAGTTGTGAGGGATGGCATACAATTGAAAAGAGAATGCCTATTTATAGGCAGAGCGTCTACTGAAAAAAGACTTCAGCGAGTATGAATATACGGCAGGATGGCACCGCAAACTATGCGCCGAATTCTTTCTTTCACATTTTCAGCTCACCAACTTTGACTTTTCCTTTCTTCTCTCATTTTCTTTCTTTTCATTATTGCATTTTCTTTTTGTCTTTTTCTCCTTTTTGTTTGACTTTTAATTTACCCACATGGGTGTGTCCCTTCAATCTCCCCCTCAAATTCATATACATCAAGAAAGAAAAATTATAAAAAAAAAAAAAAAAAAAAGGAAGATTTGCTATCTCTGGTGGCACCTTCACGTTATGATTCTTGAAGGCTAACTGAGGCAATGCACAGCCTCAATTTGTCACCACCGACAACTTTGGTCAACATGTCTGATGGGTTCTTCGATCCTGGTATCCTCTGTTGGGAAAGAGTTCATTTACTTATCAACTCTCCATGATACGTCATCTGGATGTGCTTTGATCTTCCATAAAATACTGGATTCTTGGCAAGATGAATTACACTCTGGCTATCGCTGAAAAACTCAAAGTTGTCCTGCTCTTTACCTAGCTCTTTAAGAAAGTTCTTGAGCCAAATCATCTCCTTTCCAGCTTTTGATAGTGCCATGTACTCTGATTTAGAGATAGATAGAGTAATACTTTTCTGAAGTCTGGACATCCAACTAATAGCAGTACCACCCAAGGTGAACACGTAGCCCGTGGTACTTTTTCGACTATTTAGATTGCCACCTAAATTTGCATTAGCAAAACTTAGTAATATAATATTGCTCTTTTTAAAACCAAGTGCCATACCTGTGGTGCCTTTGAGATATTGCAATATCCATTTTACACCTTCTCAATGCTCCTTTCCTGGATCTGACATGTATTTACTGACAACTTCAATTGCATGGGCTATGTCAGATCTAGTGCAAACCATAACATACATCAAAATTCATACTACTGAAGCATATGGAACTTTGGACATGTACTTCATTTCTTCATCTGTCTTAGGTGATTGGTCCTTCAACAGATTAAGGTGGCTTCCGAGTGGTGTACTTCGGGCCTTTGCATCATGAAGACTGAACCTGCTTAGTACCTTCTGTATGTACTTTTCTTAAGACAACTTTAAAGTTCTTTCAGACCTGTTTCTGCTAATCCTCATCCCAAACATTTGCTTAGCTGGTCCTAAGTCTTTCATTTCAAACTCCTCCGCTAGTTGTTATTTAACCCTGCTGATCTCATTTATGCTAGATCCTGCAATTAGCATATCATTAACATACAACAGCAAAATGATATAGGATTCATTAAGATTTTTTATATAACATCAATGGTCCATCTCACATCGTGTGAAATCAATATTATGCATGAATCCATCAAATTTCTTGTACAATTGTCGGGGAGCTTGTCCAAACCGTACAAACTCTTCTTCAACTTACACAGAAGGTTTTCTTTACTATAAACTTGAAAACCTTCAGGTTGCTTCATGTAGATGTCTTCTTCAAGCTCACCATGCAATAACGCAGTTCTAACATCTAGTTGCTCCAAATGCAAATTTTCTAAAGCTACGATACTTAGCACCAACCAGATAATATTTAATTTGACTACATGAGAGAAGATCTTGGTGTAGTCAATTTTGTTTTCTACTGAAATCCTTTTACCACTAATTATACTTTGTATCTCTTCTTATCATCATGCTCTTCCTTAACCCTGTACACCCACTTGTTTTGCAATGCCTTCTTTCCTTTCGGTAACTCTATAAGTATCCATGTTTTATTTTTTTGAAGAGAATTCTTCTCTTCTTTCATGGCTAGCTTCCACTTATCAGAGTTTATCACCTACATTACTTCAACAAAATGTTCTGGTTATCCAGCATCAGTCAGAAGTAAATAGTGGACAGATAGAGTTAACCTATCTGGAGCATTTGTGACTTTTTTAGATCTTCTTAAGTAGGTTCAGGAGTAATTGATCCCAAATTTGATTCAAGTCATTGCGATCTGGTTCTCCATCTGATTCTATCTCTGGTTTTGGTTCTGATTCTGATCCATATTCGGCTTCTGGTTCTTCATCTCCAATTTCAGAATCAGTTGTAATTCCTCTAGCCACTTCATTTTATGAGATTTCTTCTAACTCGACTGTTTCAGATATCTGTCTGCTGGTGCTGGTTGGTTCTACTCCAAGCTTGTCCTTATACATCACTTTTCATTGAATGTGACATTCCTATGTCTTAATCTTTCTATTCTGATCATCCCAAAATCGATAACCAAAATAATCGTCATCATAGCCAATAAAGAAATATTTTTTGGCTTTAGGATCAAGCTTATCTCTATCATTGGAGTTCACATGAACATAAGCAACACAACCAAAGATTTTCAGATGTGAGAGTGTTACCTCCTTTCCCGTCCATACCTCCTCAAGAATTTCAAAATTCAGCGGTACAGAGGGTCCCCTATTAATGAGGTAAGATGCTGTGTGAACCGCCTCAGCTCAAAAATATTTCGGCAATTTAGAATGTATTCTCATACTTCTGGCTCGTTCATTCAGGGTTCTGTTCATCCTCTCAGCAACACTATTTTGTTCTGGTGTTCCAGGAACTATTTTGATTAATCTGATCCCATTCTCAGTGCAGAATGTTTTGAACTCTTGACTATCATACTCTCCTCTATTGTTAGACTTCAGACATTTTAACTTTAGGCTTGTCTGATTTTCAACTTCAGCTTTTCATCTTTTAAAGGTAATAAACACATCAGATTTATTTTTCAGAAAATAAACCCATACCTTTCTCGTGGAATCATCAATGAAGGAGACATAATATCGTGAGCCTCCTAGAGAAGTTACAGGAGCAGGTCCCCACACATCCGTATGAACTAGTTCCAGCTTCACTTTCTTTAGAATCCTTCCCGCCTTTGAGAAACTAACTCTTTTTTGTTTTCCATAAATTCAATCTTTTCACAAACCTAATTCAACATGTTTGAGGTTTGGCAATTTTTCTTTCGATGCCAACAACTTCATTCCCTTTTCACCCATATGTCCGAGTCTCTGGTGCCATAATGTTGTTTCACGACCATGATCAACTGTTGATATAGTATCTCTCTATATTGCGGTTGCATACAATGTTCCCTTCTTGAACTCTCGTATCACAACCAAATTTCTTTTGATTATCTTCCACGATCCACTACCGAATACTGTTGTATATCCTTTACTGTCAATCTGGCCCATAGATGTCAGATTTTTCTTGAGGCCAGGAACTTGTCATAGATTTTGCAATTTCCATAGCATGCCTTGTGAAGTCTTTATATAGACTTCACCTTTCCCGACAATATCTAAAGGTCCGCCGTCTGCTAGATAAACTTTCCCAACTTTTCCAGCAATAAAATTATGCAATAATTCTTTGCATGAGGTAGAGTGAAAGGATGCATCTGAGTCCAAAATCCAAGATTCGACTAGACTGTTTGCACAACAAATTAGTACATCATTGACTTGTTCAATAATTACATTTGCTGAATTTTCATCCTTCTTCTTCTTTGGTTCTCTACATTGACTACTGTAGTGACCCTTTTTATCGCAATTCCAACAAGTAATGTCTTTGCGATTTTTGGATTGACCTCTTATCCTAGACTTTGATATGCCACGACCATGACTTTGTCCTCTTTGGCTGCTTCTCCCCCTATTTTTGGTATTAAAAGCAGATCCTGGGGAATCATTTGGTTCTCTCCGGCGAATATCAGTGCTTAGAACCAAGTCTCTGATATCATCGAATTTGAGTTTGGTACTTTTCCGATGAACTGCTAATTGCAGTTACTATTGCAGACCAACTCTCCGGTAGAGATAATAGTAGAATCAACGCCCTAACTTCATCATCAAATGTTATATTAACAGAACTCAACTGAGTTAATATTACATTAAACTCATTAATATGCTCTGTAACAGATCCACCTTCTGTCATTTTCAGGTTGAACAATCAACGCATCAAATATACTTTAATTGAATCAGATGGCTTCTCGTACATATTTGATAACGTCTTCATCAGGCCTGTAGTGGTCTTCTCGTTAATAATGTTAAACACTACATTTTGTGTTAGCGTCAAACGAATCACACCAAAAACTTGGCGATCTAATAGATCCCAATCCGCTAAGGCCTATTCTTTGGTTTTACCCCAGTCAGAGGTAAGTGCAATTTTTTCTGATACAAATAATCATCTATTTGCATTTTCCAGATTCTAAAATCTTTGCCATTGAACTTATCAATATTAACCTTCCCTTCTTCCGATGCCATTATTCACAAAAAAAAAAAAAATTAAGTGAATAGTGCCTGTGAATAGTAACCGCAAATGCTACTCTGTTTAAGAAAAAATATTTAAACCGTATAAGGTAGAAAACAATCACTGTTGGTGAACAGTGCTATCATTATTAATGAATAGTACTTCACTATTCACCATTGTAAATAGTGTTAGTATTGAAGATCAATAATCTCGCACTATTCTTGTGAATAGTACCTGCACCAATATCATACTTTTCTACCAGAATTACATTGTATGTGCTCTGATACCAGTTGTTAGGAAGAGTGTCAGGCTAATAGAAGGGAAAAATATATTTAAAGAGAAAAGCAATAAATTGCACAAGACAAGACAAGACAAGATTTACGTGGTTCGGCAATTTTTGCCTACTCCACGACCACACAAAGAATAGCTCTTTATTAATGAGAGAGAAAAAGTTGTGAGGGATGATATACAATTGAAAAGAAAAATGCCTATTTATAGGCAGAGCGTTTGCTGAAAAAGATTTCAGCGAATGTGAATATGCGGCATGACTGCACCGCAAATTATGCGCCGAATTCTTTCTTGCACATTTTTAGCTTACCAACTCTGACTTTTTCTCTCTTCTCTCGTTTTCTTTATTTTCATTCTTGCATTTTTCTCATTATCTTTTTCTCATTCTTTTTGTTTGACTTTTAATTTACACACATGGGTTTGTCCCAATAAGAGGAAGATATTATTAAATACTAAAGTACATGTCAGTGATAAAGTTAAAAACTCATGATTCTTTTAACAAGCAAACTTGATAAATAGATTACAACAATGAAGATAGCTAATTAAATTTATGAAAAAAAGTTATCCGTATTGGATGTTTACACCCAATATAATTAAGCTAACCATAGAAGACAATTAAGAGCTAAGAGCCTTATTTTAGATAGATTAAAAAAAAAAAAGAAATAACAACGTAAAAGCAGTAAGGTCTAAAGTCCTTCTTTGTTCATTTTTTGACTATTCCGAAACAATAGCCTACTAATTCAGATTAAGAGCCATAACATAAAGAAATTTTATTTAAGCTTTTATATTTTCTACTTTTAAATGGCAAGAATCTTTCATAAAGCATGATGGTGTTTTGCTCGATTTAAACTGAATTTACCTTTACAGTAATAGCTACTGGAAAGTAATGCAAAGTATTTTGCCAAGAACTCAATCATATGTTTATATTTCGGGAGACAAATTTTCTAGGTAAGCATACATTATTAGTTGTAACTACGCAGTAATAAAAAAATTACAAATATAGCTACGATATTAAAACAGAAGTAAAAAAAATTTCTAGATAAAAGCTAAAATATGTTTGTATAACTAATTATACTTACAACAAGTAGAAGGAAAAAGAATTATGTTGGTAATGGCGTAATGGCCGATGATGGCTTTGGTGGCACAAAAACAAAAATATACCGTCGATTTGATGTTACTTAGCATAACGGAGATGTGGAAATATTAAGTATTTTAGTAGAATAATATCATATTTAATACATCTCAAAACTAGTTAACTATAGGTAAGTACTAATAATTCTAGTTAAACAAAGTGACATGTGTTGATTGTTTAATGGCCGTATGTATACACCCGGTGCGAGTAAGTATTTTCCTTAAATTTATCACCACTCAACTGAGATTGGCCATTATCTTATCCCTGAAGTTCTCAAATTTTCAATAAAATTTGACTTTTCGGAAAGATTCAAATGCTTATAAGAATTTGACTTTATGCTAAGACTTGTTTGATTCCGCACAAAATGGTATTTGGTGGCTGTAAGCTATTTGTTTGGTTGACATTTGATCTAAATATGTGACTAGAATGGAAGTATAAGATTATATTCTTGAACTCAAAACAGAATATATTCTTGTATATGAAAGAGTATCGAAATAGTTGAAGGGCATTATGGATAAGGCAACTATATATTTGGCTAAGGGTCGAATATTTTCAAAATCATTTGAATTGTAAGTCTTCTAACTGAAAATCTAGAAAGCTTTTATGGTTTTGGCTATAAATAGAGAGCCAAGAAGCAACAGTACATGTGCAAACACCATCAAAATAAAGATATTGACAATTACTTGGAAGAGAGACCTTACATGAACAGAAAATTGTGTGTTTATTAGCCAAGGATGACTTGCCTATTTACACCAATTTGTCCAAAAGAGTTTGGCGATGAGAGTCAACTTTTGAAAATGGTATTATAGGCAGTCGTCTTTGGCTATATTAACATACTTTTCTCTTTCATGCTAGTTCTCTATTTCAGTTTTACTCCCTCTGTTTCAATTTAAATGACATGCTTTTCTTTTTTATTCTGTTCCAAAAAAAATAATACATATCTATATTTAAAAATAATTTAATTTTAAACTTTTCATTTTACCAGATTAACTGGTTCCGATTTAGAATGGAAAGTACTGAAAATGCTCACTGTGTGTAGGTGAATCAATCAATCAGTTACACTTTAGTTTCAAAATGGTTGGAGTGGATTATATAGATTCTCTACTTCATTTGCTCCATAGAGACTAATCTAATTTTAATGTGTAATAATTCGCCTTTTGAGGTAAACAAAGTGGTTCTATAAAACTAAAGGCTTTCCAAATTGCACACTAATCCACAAACGGATATACAATCATCTGTTTAGAATAAAAGGACATTTGGGAAATTTATCATTTTGCACTGTTTAGGGGCAAACTTGGACCTTTGTCCTGCAAAAAAATATATAAATTATGTGCCATTGAGGAAATATTAACAATTCTGAATTCTAACTACCTAATTTATAGACCTTCCCATATGCACGAAAACAAACCTTTAACTTTAGTTCCTAGCTCTGTCAGTTCTTTTCCTTTATTTCTCTAATTATGAGGACGTATTAAGGTGTGGAGAGCAAAACTACAACAGGACTGGTCATAAGCTAATGCAGCTCGTCATGATCTAAATGTTCACGATCAGCACTTCTAACTTGTTTAGGAAGTATTACGCCAAATCTTGTATGCTAGCTAGAAGACTATGTCGTACGTGTATATATTGATGTATTCTATTAATACAATGAGCGTGAGAGTGTCACGACCCAAAATCCCAACCATGATCGTGATGGCGCCTCTCATGAAGACAAGGCCAGCCAATTCAACTAAACTTCATTCAAACAGTTAAACAATACAAAAATAATATAAGTACGATTTAATAACAACAATTTGCGACAAAATACAGTGAACCATCCCGACTACAGCCCCAACCGGGGTGTCACAAAGTCATGAGCAACTAATGAAAATCCTAATAATAAGATTACTAATACAATATCTTGGCACAATTGTTTGAAGATACTGGAAATAACAAGATAAAAGAGATATGGGGCTGCGGACGCCAACAGCTACCTCGTAGTCTCTGAATCGCCGCTTTGACAGTAGTAATCAATGTCTCGGAGCGAAACCGATAACGCCTGAATCTGCACACATGGTGCAGGGAGTAATGTGAGTACTTCCAACTCAGTGAGTAATAATTATAAATAACAACTGAGAGTAAGGAAAAACGTAAGGTATACAACAATCCATAATGAAACAGTAAAACATGTAAATAATCAAGTCAATAACATGAAGTAAAAGAAAATATCATGACTGGCCAAGTCATATCTCGTGACGGCGTGTCACCATTCCCATGGGTACCCGGCGCTTACTGTGGGGGGTGCAGTAGCGCAATATCTCGTGACGGCGTGTCACCCGATCCATTCACATCACATCTCGTGGCGGCGCGCCACCCGATCCCATTAAAATCATTTAAAAATATCATTTGAATTTCAAAACTGAATTTAAGAAATGAATCAAATCAGTTAGAAGACAATGATAAATTACCCCTGAAGGGTTCACATAACAGGCACGAAGCCCAAATAATAGCCCTGAAGGGTTCATATAACCGGTAAGAAGCCCGAATATGGCAATCAGCCCAAATCGTGATGATAACAACGACCCCACGCTCATTATCGAGCGCGTGCCTCGCCTCCATATAGCACTATGATGTGTCATCCGGGGTTTCAAACCCTCAGAACATCATTTAAGATCATTACTCACCTCAAACCGGCTAAATCCTTAGCCCACGACACCTTTGCCCTTCAAATTGGCCTTCACGTGCGTCGAATCTATCCAAATTCAGAACAAATACGTCACAATATGTTGAGGGAACAAAGTCCAAGCGAAAACAATAAAAAATACCAAGAAATCCCGAAATTAGCAAAACCCGAGCCCCAGGCCCACTTCTCGAAGTTCAAAAATTTTCACATCAATGGGTTCCTTATCTCCCCACGAGTTTACCCATACAAAAATTATCAAATTCCGACATCGGATTGGCTTTCAAATCTTAAATTTTCATTCTTGAAAGATTTGGAAAAAAAAATCTGATTTTTCTTCCATAGATTCATGGATTTATGATGTAAATGAGTATGGAATCATGATCTATGAAGGATTTATGATAAAGAACACTTACCTCCTTCAAATTTGTGGAAATCCCTCTTAAAATCGCTTCAATCCGAGCTCCAAAGCTCCAAATATGTTAAAATGGCCGAAACCCCCATTTTAAGAATCTAGTCCAAGCAAGTCGAAATTGACATTTGAGACTTATAAATCGCATTTGACACCTGCGATTTGCCTCAGCACCAGAAAAATAGCAATTATTTTGCTGATACGAAAATAAGCATAACTTTCTTATACGATGTCCGAATGATGAATGGTTTATATTTCTGGAAATTAGATTCGAAGGACTACAACTTTTATTTTTTTTGATCATCTCCAAATTCCTCACCAATTACGAGATACAAGCTTCCAAAGCCGGTCCTGTGCAGCAGAAATTTCTGCCATGCACACTGCTTGGAAAACAACAGCAGTACCAGTCAAATTTAATCTATCGTAACGTTCTGTATATATGTCCAAATGATGGATGGTTTATCATTCTGGAAACTAGATTCAAAGGGCTACAACTTCCATATTTTGTAATTTTTTTGATTCCTTATAGATTGCAAGATATGAGCTTCCAAACTGGACTACACGCACTAGTTTTTCTGCAATTTTCTGCAATTTTTTTCATCTTTGAAAAAGATGAAATAGTCCGTTTAACCACCCAAAACTCACCCGAGCCATTCGGGACCCTGTCCGGATATACCAACAAGTCCTAAAATATATTACGGACTTAGTCGAAGCCTTAAATCACATCCAACAATGCTAAAAACACGAATCATACCCCAATTCAAGCTTAATGAAACTAATAAATTCCAACTTCTACATTCGATGCCGAAACCTAACAAATCGAGTCCGATTGACCTCAAATTTTGCACACAAGTCATAAATGACATAACGGACCTATGAACTTTTTCAAAACTGGATTCCGACCCCGATATCAAAAAGTCAACCCCTCGGTCAAACTTTCCAAAAATCTTCTATTTTCCAACATTCGCCAAAATGCGTTGAATTGTCCTACGGACTTCCAATTTTAAATCCGGACATACGCCTAAGTCCGAAATCACCATACGAAGCTATAGCAACTCTCGGAATTCCATCCGACCCTCGGATCAAAATCTCGCCTAACAACCGAAAATCGCCAAAATACTAACTCCACCAATTCAAGCCTAATTCTACACGGGACCTCCAAAACCAATTCCGATCACACTCCTAAGTCATAAATCATCTCCCAAAACTAATCAAATCGTCGGAATTCACATCCGAGCCCTCTAACTCATAAGTCAACATCCGGTTAACTTTTTACAACTTAAACCTTCTTGAAAGAGACTAAGTGTCTCATTTCTTACCAAATCTACTCCGAACACAAACCATTCAACGTGATTACATAAAATACGGATAGCGAAGCATAATAAAGCAGAAATGGGGAGAACGGAACGGTAACTCACGAGACGACTAGCTGGGTCGTCACATAGAGTTATCAAATTTAGTCGATAGTCTTGTTCTCATAGTGCTTCCTAATTACTTTTGCAAAACTTGATTTAACATTTTCAAGTGAGAATATATATGTGAACTTGATTCAGACTTTATATTCTGATGTAACATTGAATACTGTTTAAGAATTTAAATATTTTAGATTGTTATTTCTGTGTTGTTCATCTCAGATATAGAGATGAACCGGTTCAAGCCCTAAGAATGGAGAACATCCTGGTAAGGCGGCTTCCTGAAATGGGTCATACGTGATATGAATTTGAATTAGTTAGTACAATAAATTTAAAATTGTTGGAAATTAAATTTTGATGATTAACAAACATATAGCTTTGTGAGATGGTTATTGCAAGGTAAAGACCATGGTCCTGCTAGTTGACTCTTGCATAGTGCCTGGTTTTCTTGGATAGATGTTTTGTTTTTAGGCTAATAGCCTGTTTGGCCAAGCTTCTGAAGAGGCCACAAGTGCTTTTTTTCTCAAAAATATTTTTTTCTTAAATTGAAGTGTTTAGCCAAACTTTTTGGGGGAAAAAAAAAAATATTTTTGGGAAGAAGCAGTAAAAAGTAGTTTTTTCCCAAAAGCAGAAGCAGAAGCAGTTTTGACTTTTCTTCTTACCAAAAATACCCTTAACAAAATATAGTATATAACAAAATAACCGTTAAACCTAATACTTAGGATATTAATGTATGAATATTTCTTATTATTTTTAGGATAGCTTTCTGATATAGGGGCGAATGTTTTTATATTTGTGGAATGATTTTTAATATATTTAACTTATATTAAAAGAATTAAGTACTTTTAAATTATATTTTCATATTTTACGTAAATAAAATAAAAATATTTAAATATTGTATGTAATAACAAATTTTTAAGATTATTTATTTACTTATAATAATAACTATTAAGTAAATCTATTCATGTCCTTATTCGTAATTTGATACTTAAAAGCACTTTCTAAAAAGCTTGGTCAAACACAAATTATTATTTAAAAGTGATTTTTAGAGTGAATATCCAAACATAAACTGCTTCTCTCCTAAAGTACTTTTTTCAAAATCACTTCTGAAAAAAACACTTCTCAAAATAAGTTAATTTCTCCAGCTTGGCCAAACAGGCTATAAGAGTTTTAGCCTGGAGGTAACAGCTACAATCACATTGGTTGTAGGTTATTAAGTGGCTAGGGTTTAGTCTCTTAGGTTATAAAGAGTTTTTGTAATTTGAAACTGCTCTATTTTAGTGAAGTTTTGTGAGAAACATTCTAGAGTTGAGTCATAGTTTTTACTACCTTGAGTAAGTGACGAGCTTAAAGCACAACATAAAATTATGCTCGCTAGTCGAATATAGTATAATATAATATCGTATCCACAGGGATTGGAGTTAAACAGTAGTATTGTAGTTTGTAGCTAGATTTGCTATCCAAGATGATCAACAGTTGAGAATTATCTGAACTAAAACTAAAATTAACTAAGAATTTAGAGCTAATTGACTAATGATAATCGAACAAAAGTAATCAAGGAAGATATCAATGGGGGAAAATAGGGGTTGATTGGATAGGTGCAAAATAAATGTCTGGGATTTAACTCTAGTTAATTCACTTATAATGTTCAAGTGAGTCTCTCGAATTCACTCAATTATTAGTTCAAACGTTTTTAGAAACTTCTCTCTCGATTAAGTCTCAACCTCACAATATGAATAATTTTAAGCTCGGTGAAGATATGCAAGAATTCATGGTGGATTGGTCTTTAGGAGAACCTCTTCCGATTATCCTCCTAACTAGGTTTGATCAATGATTCAACTAGCCTCTTTCGTTTACTAAGAAGAATTAATGAACTCAACCCACAGATAATGCAAAGATATCACAAGTTATGCCTCTCTCGATTACGTGAACATGTGAATATAGATGCAACAATTAAAACACCCAAAATGATTCAATGCATAAAAACTAGAGTTAATATCCATAAACAATTATCAATACACCAAATCTATCAATCCCTAAAGAAAACTACTCCATAGATATGGAGTAATTCATCACAAATATAAAGAAAAACATAAAACGATCCAAACTCTTGTCTTGAGTGAGGATTGAATGATGAATCCTTTGTGCTTTCGCATCTCCACCTCCTTTTTAGCTTCCTTAGGTCTTAGATGTGTCAAAACTCCTCAAAATAACGCTTTTACATGTATTTATACCAAGTAGGGTCGGGCCCAAATGAAACCACCTTCCTCTAGTCGAAATGGGATTGTAGCACTGTAAAAAATGTACAGGCACGCCGCATGGGGTGACGCGCCAGGAAGGGCAGCAGTGGAAAACTTCAGAGAGCTTGCACTTTGACAGGAGCAGGAATTTGAACTAGCATGTCGCACAGTGTGTCGCATTAGTACAAATTTCTCAAAGTATGGATTTTGCTTCGTTTTTGACATCCAGATTTGGTCCTCGACCCCCGAACACGATCCCGGCTTAATCCCTTGGGATTTTACTCAGACTTTAAAGCTCCAAATCACTCGAATTCATTTTATAACATCCACATAGCTCAGAATTATCCTACAAGGCATAAAAAACACAATCAGTCAAAACACTCGCGATTAAAGTTCAAACTCAATTAAAGTGCAGTAAATTAGAGTGCAGTGAGCAACTAAAACATGAGATTATGGCCTACCATAGCCACCCACACTTAAACCATTGTTCATCCTCGAGCAATCAAACTACACTTCATATTGACACGACCTTTTAAACAACTCTCATAACTCGTCACACCATGAATATTTAAAATAGACTAAGCACAATAGTGTAACATTCTTGCCTCAAGATTTGACTCACAAGCACCACGCATTATGTATAACCCACTCACTTACTGTAACATAGAGGCCAATGACATTACTTTTCCTTCATGAATCAAGTTCCCTCACAACCAAAGAGTGTAGTTCCGCACATAATCAAAATTTAAGAACAATTCGGAACTTAAGATAGACAAAATTCACTCACTCTTAGAAATAACATTCATATGCCACAAAAGATGAACCATAGACTTGCCCGTAGTGTACTACTCAACTAATCGAGCTCATTCAGACGAGGATCAAGTAGGACTTTATCTGGTTGTAATGTAGGCTGCAGAATGGGTATGATACATTTAAATATAAGAGTAAGTACACCTCCCTAAACACTTTAATACATACAATTTGACATTCAAAATCCCACACTTATGTCAAACCATACTCCACCTTCACATCAATATGCATTAACTCCCTACTTCTTTAAGTACAATTACATGAAGCTTTACCACTATCAAGGAATATTTTGCACAATTGTACACTTATTTTCCTTTTTCTTTTCTTATTCACTTCAAGTGGCTCTTTATTATTTTTCAAAACAATGTACCTTCTTCCTTATTTCATTAGTTCCACTCAAAATCTAAATCAGTCACCCCACACTTCAACTTTTACAAAATTCATAACAATTTTAAGTGCTTATGAGAGGTACAAGGTTCAAATAAATGGTCAATTCCGACAAATGGGTAAGGCTTGAAATGTGATTGCCAAAGAAACAAGATTACAGGCTCAAAGGGATTAACTACAATACATATCAATTAGGTCGATAAAAGCATATAACTCGCTCAACAAAGAAATGCCTAAATCACTTCCAAGACTGAATAAAACTACCATTTCGCTTTGCAAACACACGGGGCAAGTTCTAGACATCAAATGCAATACACAGAATAACACAAAACTTCCCACACACATGGAACATAACTCACTCAAGATTGGACTAACAAGACACTTGTGAGACCCCATGTTAAGTTTTGGAGTCAAGCAAGTTGCGAAATAAAGGTCGGCGAAAGTTATCGTAAATTTCTCTAATAAATTTCTTAAACTTTGAGTCAAATGTATCAGACTATTTCTCCCAATATATAAAGAATTATGGGACCCACAACCTATCGAATAGAAGGTCGACGCGTCTAGTTTGCAACCAAAACAGACCTCACATCAAACCGACATCGCAGTAAAAAGTTATGATCGTTTTACCGCAGACTATCCGGGCTGAAACCGGGTCGCGAACCGGGTCGGGTCAAGCAAGTAGTATAAGTCGGCAAATTCGACTTTTCAGACCTAAAAACATTTCATTTTCGTTCTAAAACAGTAAGAAAGCTGAAGAGAAGGCTCCATGGTGTTCTTGAGTGATTAAGGTGCGTTTTTAACGATTTCTACCATTAAAATTTGCCCCCGTACCTAGAAACACAATCTCTACGCTTTGCAATCGGTTCCCCCTTCTATTAGCTGTGTTTGGAGCTATTCTTGGAAGATAGGAATTTGATATCCTTGCTGGTTCTTTAGGTTATATACTTGGTTTTCCAAGGTATTCATCTTGGGACTCTTTTATGATCGTTTTTACAAAGTTCTATGGATGTTTCGTCAAGTTAGGGTTATATGGCAAATCTGCCGATTTAAACTCAAGTATGAACTGTTTATAGGTGCTATAAGCTGCATATGTATAGTGTTTGCGAAGCTTATGACGTAAGGAACAACTTTTGTGAAGGAATTACAGGCATTCAGACGTTCTTTGGAAAGGTATGTTAAGGCTAAGCTCCGTCTTTCCTTTTAGCACGAATTCTGGGAAATTCCTAAGACGTCAAATGTGATATTTTACTATTTTATTGTTAGAAAGACCTTCTGTGAAAGGCATTGGGATTGTAGCTGGAGTATTTTCTTGATGCTATTAGGTTAATTCCACTCATTCGGTTAAATAGGATATTCGACATCTATATATGT
>MCJB01032832.1:137458-165875 GCA_002018475.1 Nicotiana obtusifolia | reverse complement strand
GGTACGAGAGTTTCTTCACTTGGCCCCTCCATTATTTACAGGATCCAGTTCCACTGAGGATCCCCAGGACTTTATAGACCAAATGTATAGAGTATTGAGGGTGATGCATGCCTCCGTCACCGAGGCTGTGGAGTTGACTTCTTTTCGACTACGTGATGTAGCTGTCCTATGGTATGAGGCATGGGAGAGATATAGAGGACCGAATGCTCCGCCAGCAGAGTGGGAGGACTTCTCTGAGGCTTTTCTAGCCCATTATTTTCCACGGGAGGTTCAGGAGGCCCGTCTTGACCAGTTTCTTAACCTGAAGCAGGGGGATATGAGTGTGAAGGATTATATCCATAAGTTTAATTCTTTGGCGAGGTATGCACCAGATATCGTACGTACCATGAGGGCTAGAGTCATCATTATGTGGACGGTTTGGGGGATCATCTGATTAGAGATTGTAGGGTAGCATCCCTATATGATGATGTAGATATTTCCCGCATACAGGATTTCGCTCAGACTACAGAGGACCTTTCCCGTCGGATTCGTGATACTCGTAGGGATAGAGAGCAGAGTAAGAGGGCTCGTACTACAGGGTCTTATACGGAGCCAGAGGTGATTTTAGGACCCCACTCCATCGATATCCACGTCGGTCAGCAGGTAGTTTCCCACCACAGGTGCAGGGCCAACGGTTTGATCGATATATTCAGTCAGGACCAGGGCAGAACTTAGGCCATCCTGAGGGCCGTCGACAGGAGCGTTCCGCACAAATGAGACAGCCTACTCCTCCATGTACTCAGTGCGGTAAGCTGCACACCGGGCAGTGTAGACAGGGTTCGAGTGCATGTTATCATTGTGGGCAGATAGGACATTTTATTAGTCGGTGCCCGGGGTTAGGGAGAGGTGCACCAGCTCAGCCTTCAGGATCCACAGCAGCCTCTTCGCCCTCAGTCCGTGCTCCCCGACCAGGTCCACAGTCTACTCAGGGCCGTGGTAGGGGGAGAGATGGAGGAGACACCTCAAGTTCTAGTGGTGGCCAGAACCGCTTTTATGCATTCTCATGCCATTTATGCATTGATACATCCCGGCTCTACATTTTCATATATTACTCCATTTATTGCTGGTAAGCTTGACATGAGATCTGAGTTGTTGCCACAGTCAGTTGAGGTGTCTACGCCAGTTGGCGACTCTATTGTAGCTAATCATATCTATCGAGGTTGTACAGTGTTAATTAATGACCGTCCAACCTCTGTTGATTTAGTTGAATTAGTTATGCTAGACTTCGATGTCATTATGGGTATGGATTAGTTGGCAGCTTGTTATGCTAATATTAATTGTCGTGCAAAGTTGGTTCGATTTCATTTTCCTGGTGAGCCTGTCCTTGAATGGAAAGGTAATGCAGCTACGCCCAAGGGTAAGTTTATTTCCTACCTTAGGGCTCGGAAGTGTATTGCTAAAGGTTGTATATACCATCTAGTTCATGTCAGGGATATAGATAAGGAGCCAGCGACTCTTCAGTCGGTTCCTACTGTGAATGAATTCCCGACGGTATTCCCTGACGAGCTTCCAGGAATTCACCCCGAAAGGAAAATCGATTTTGCTATAGATTTGCTTCCTGATACACAGCCTATATCCATTCCTCCCTATAGAATGGCTCCTGCAGAGCTAAGGGAATTGAAGGAACAACTGAAGGACTTGCTCAATAAAGGCTTTATTAGGCCAAGTACATCCCCATGGGGTGCTCCGGTGCTCTTTGTTCGAAAGAAAGATGGCTCCTTGTGGATGTGTATTGACTACAGGAAACTAAATAAAGTCACTATCAAGAATAAGTATCCTCTTCCACGGATTGATGACTTGTTCGACCAGTTACAAGGTGCCAAATGCTTTTCGAAGATCGACTTGCGATCCGGTTATCATTAGCTACGAGTCAGGGATATTGATATCCCAAAAACAGCATTTAGGACGAGGTATGGCCATTTTGAATTCCTTGTCATGTCTTTCGGGCTTACAAATGCCCCAGCAGCCTTTATGGATCTTATGAATCGGGTATTCAAACCATTCGTAGATGAATTTGTGAGTGTGTTTATTGACGACATCCTGATATATTCACGATTGGAAGCCGAGCATGCGGACCACTTGCGAGCTGCATTGCAGACTCTCCAGAACTACAGGTTATATGCTAAATTCTCTAAATGTGAATTTTGGCTAACTTCTGTAGCTTTTCTTGGTCATGTTATTACCGAAGATGGTATCAAGGTTGATGGCCAAAAGATTGAAGCTGTGATGACTTGGCCGAGGCCCTTGAATCCGACAGAGGTTTGTAGATTTTTAGGCTTGGCAGGATATTACCAAAGGTTTGTGGAGGGATTTTCCTCTATCTCTGCACCATTGACGAAACTGACACATAAGGGAGCTAAATTTCAATGGACTGAGTCATGTGAACAAAGTTTTCAGGAGCTAAAGAAAAGGCTTACGATGGCACCTATCTTGACTTTTCCGGATGGCACTGAGGGTTATGTTGTATATTGTGATGCCTCGAGAATTGGCCTAGGTTGTGTTCTTATGCAGCATGGTAAGGTTATCACGTACGCCTCTAGACAATTGCGGAAACATGAAGAGAACTATCCTACGCACGATCTTGAGTTAGCCGCAGTTGTCTTCGCCCTAAAGATTTGGCGGCATTATCTATATGGGGTTCATATTGATGTTTTCACCAACCACCAGAGCCTTCAGTATTTATTTAAACAGAGGGAGCTGAACCTATGACAAAGAAGATGGCTAGAATTACTAAAGGACTATGATGTTGATATTTTATATCATCCCGGCAAAGCTAATATTGTTGCTGATGCCCTTAGCCGGAAGTCCATAGGCAGTCTAAGCCATGTTGAAGCTGATAAGGTCAAGATGACCAAATATCTATGCCAGCTAGCTAATTTGCAGGTGCGTTTGGTAGACACAGAGGGTGGACGCATTCTCGTTCAGAATACAGCAAAATCTTCTTTTGTTACTAAAGTGAAAGAGCGACAACACGAGGATCCTGAGCTTATAAAATTGAGGGAAAGTATTCCATAGCAGCGACAACCTTTATTTGAGCTAACTGGAGATGGAGTCCTTAGATACCAGGGCCGCTTTTGTGTACCGACAGTCAGAGAGCTCCGCGCCAAGATTCTTTCGGAGGCCCATTATTCTAGATATGCAGTTCACCCCGGAGCGACAAAGATGTATCGGGACCTTCGACAAATCTATTGGTGGAATGGGATGAAAAAAGATATCGCGGAGATGGTAGCCCAATGTCCCAACTGCCAGCAAGTTAAAGCCGAACATCAGAGACCTGGAGGCCTAACTCAGTATATTGAACTTCCACTATGGAAATGGGACATGATAAATATGGACTTCATCACTGGTTTGCCTCGTACTCCACGGAGGTATGATTCTATTTTGGGTAATTATTGATAGGCTTACAAAATCTGCTCATTTCCTGCCAGTCAGGACGACATATTCAGCCGAGGATTATGCCAAGCTTTACATTCGAGAGATTTTTCGCCTTCACGGAGTACCATTATCTATTATCTCTGATCGAGGGGCTCAATTTACAGCACATTTTTGGAAATCTTTTCAAAAGGGTCTAGGCACGCAGGTAAATCTTAGCACCGCTTTTCATCCGGAAACTGATGGACAGGCAAAGCGTACTATTCAGACAGTTGAGGATATGTTACGTGCCTGCGTGCTAGATTTTAAAGGAAGTTGGGATGATCATCTACCTCTTATTGAGTTCGCTTATAATAACAGCTTCCAAGCTAGTATTCAGATGGCCCCTTACGAAGCACTATATGGGTGGAAGTGTAGGTCACCGATCGGTTGGTTCGAGGATGGGAAGCAGAGTTGCTAGGTCCTAATTTAGTCCAGCAAGCAATGGAAAAGGTAAAACTTATTAGAGACCGCCTCTGTACAGCACAAAGTCGGCGGAAGTCTTATGCAGATGTTCGACGACGAGACTTAGAGTTTAATCTAGGAGATTGAGTTTTCCTGAAAATATCGCCTATGAAGGGCGTCATGCGATTTGGAAAGAAGGGGAAGCTCAACCCCAGGTATGTTGGACCATATAAGATTATTCGGAGGATTGGTAAGGTGGCGTACGAGCTTGATTTGCCTTCAAAATGGGGAGCAGCCCATCCTGTGTTTCATGTATCTATGTTGCGAAAGTGAATTGGAGATCCTTCACGTATTACGCCCATGGAGGATATTCACATTGCTGAAGAATTATCTTATGCAGAGGTACCAGTAGCTATTTTAGATCGGCAGGTAAGAAAGCTTTGAACTAAAGAAGTGGCTTCCGTGAAAGTGTTATGGCGAAATAACAAGATCGAGCAAAATGACCTGGGAAGCTGAGGAGGAAATGAGGAAGAAGTACCCCCACCTATTTACGACTTAAGGTGAGTCGCATTTAAATTTCTTATTGCGAGATAGCTATACGAAGCCTAGTAGTTGGAATCTTCAGAATTTGATTTATACTCTGCAATGTAACAAATATAGCCTTGCAAATAACGTATTAGCGGAAAAGAAATGAAACCAAGGAATTGACTTGACCCATTCGCGGATGAATGTTCTTAAGGGGGGAGACTGTGAGACCCCATGTTAAGTTTTGGAGTCAAGCAAGTTGCGAAATAAAGGTCGGCGAAAGTTATCGTAAATTTCTCTAATAAATTTCTTAAACTTTGAGTCAAATGTATCAGACTATTTCTCCCAATATATAAAGAGTTATGGGACCCACAACCTACCGAATAGAAGGTCGACGCGTCTAGTTTGCAACCAAAACAGACCTCACATCAAACCGACATCGCAGTAAAAAGTTATGATCGTTTTACCGCTATCCGGGCTAAAACCGGGTCACGAACCAGGTCGGGTCAAGCAAGTAATATAAGTCGGCAAATTCGCCTTTTCAGACCTAAAAACATTTCATTTTCGTTATAAAACAGTAAGAAAGCTGAAGATAAGGCTCCATGGCGTTCTTGAGTGATTAAGGTGCACTTTTAACGATTTCTACCGTTAAAATTTACCCCCGTGCCTAGAAACGCAATCTCTACGCTTTGCAATCGTTTCCCCCTTCTATTAGCTGTGTTTGGAGCTATTCTTGGAAGATAGAAATTTGATATCCTTGCTGGTTCTTCAGGTTTTATACTTGGTTTTCCAAGGTAATCATCTTATGACTCTTTTATGATCGTTTTTACAAAGTTCTACGGACGTTTCGTCAAGTTAGGGTTATATGGCAAATCTGCCGGTTTAAACTCAATTATGAACTGTTTATAGGTGCGTATAAGATGCATATATATAGTGTTTGCGAAGCTTAGGATGTAAGGAACAACTTTTGTGAAGGAACTACAGGCATTCAGACGTTCGTTGGAAAGATATGTTAAGGCTAAGCTCCGTCCTTCCTTTTAGCACGAATTCTGGGAAATTCCTAAGACGTCAAATGTGATATTTTACTATTTTATTGTTAGAAAGACCTTCTGTTAAAGGCATTGGGATTGTAGCTGGAGTATTTTCATGATGCTATTAGGTTGATATTCCACTCATTCGGTTATATAGGGTATTCGACATCTATATATGTCATTTTGTCGGTTTTCTTTACTATATGTCTATATATATGAATTCTTATTCATCTTTGGGTTGTGTGACTAAAAAAAAAAGAATAAAGGCATTTAGTATTGGCGATCAGTCCTTCTTCCTTGTTAAAGTGTATTTTAAAATCTCTAAAGTGACACGTCGATTTCCAAAAATCTCAAATGTAAGTTTTATGTTTAAACTACTAAAACACTTGATTTTTGAAGTACTTTCATTTACTAAACATCAAGAAATCAGGTATAAGGACTAAGTGAAGCACCTTAAGCTTTTTATGAACATCTTCAGAGTTAAGTTATCTTTCTAAAAATCGAGTTAAGTTTTCAAGCTTATTCAAAAGAAAAGAAAGCATACAAGGTTCCACGAAACAATTGTATGCGATACGAATGTGATTACGAGATCATGAGAATAAGAGTACCTATGAGCCAAGATTGGCTAAGTTTTTGTTACGGCCTACTATGTGCATTCAAAGTTCATATCATACATGGCATATTATGCATGGACTTCGAGCTATAATCGGAGGTAAGGGGCCTATTTGCCCGAAAAATTATATATATTGTACAGATGGCCACAGGTTGGCAATATGATACCGGTTAGCTACCGGAAGAGACCGCCATTGCTAGCATTTGGTTGGGCATGTCATGCATTTGCATCAATATATATGTATTCACGACATACGATTACACGAACATACCATGCATATTTGATTACTATGAAGTCGGATGTCGGCCATGGAGGCTATCAGAGTTTCAGTATCAGGTGGTATCTCTATTACTTTTTTTTTTTACATCAGCTATGTATGACTCTACTGCCTGCCTTACATACCAGTACATTTTTATTCGTATTGATGTCCCGTTGCCTGGGGACAATGCATTTTTTTTTTGTGCGTGCAGGTCTAGATAGGGACTCTGATCGGCCCTTCCGCTAGGATTTCGGGGTTCAGCTGTGAGTTGGTAACCTCCACCTCTTCCTGGAGCTTTCATAGAATGGTTACTTTTGTTAAACAGTTTGGGTATAGTCGGGGCCTTGTCTCAACAGTGCTTATGACACTCTTAGAGGCTATTGTGGACACAGTATTCTGGGTTTCTTTTTGTAGCTTTCAGTTTCCAGCCCATAGGCTTGGCATGTATGTATATGTGTGTAGGCATATATGTCTCCAATCGCGGCCTTGTCGGCCAGCTAGTATTTTATTATTTTGGCTCGTCTACCTTTGTTTATATGGCTTATTGTTATTCAGGTCATGACCTTAATGGTCCAGGCTTAGTATTTCAGATGTTGTGCTGCCCGATCTGTTGGGCCCCCAGTTTAGTTAGCTAGTATGTTTAGTGGCTAACTCGATCGAGTATAGTATCGAGTGTCAGTCGTGCCTCCCCTAGTTTGGGGCGTGACAACACTCCAGTCAAAGCAATTAAGCAAAGTTAAGATCATACAATTTAAGGTACTTGTACAAGAGTCAAAAACTGAATCTAAGCATCACAACTAAAGCACTCACTATTCTCAAGGCATAACCAAGTCAAGAGATATCGTTTCAATTCAAAACAAAGCACAAGGTTTCCTACTAATAACAAACATTAAAAACTAACTATACCCGGTTCAAACAAAACCTTTGGAAAAGAACCGCGACACAAAGAAAAACCAATGGGAATTGTTATACTACCTACTAAAGAAAATATTTTTTCTTCTTTCGACTTTAATCCCTCAAAAAACCCGTCAAATGATATTTCAATTTTTGTGGTTTTTTCAATTATTTTCTATCTCTAACTACTACAACTACCAAACAGAAAACTAATATACATACATACATATATACATACATGCATGCATGCATACATACATACATACATAATATCCCCCATCCCGCACTTTAAGTTGTGGCATGTCCCCATGACACAAAATTAAAAAACAAGAGGTAAAGGAAACTTCCTTGAATTTTCTTCTTTTCCGAGAACTTTGAACTCTACCCCTAATTCTGAATTCATTCCTCGTTTTCGCTCCTTGGAATTTTTTCTTGGAGCTCATTAAGCCCAATTCTTCTGGGGATACCTGCAAGACCCGTGCCTTTCTTTCTTTCTTTTCCTCATCTTGAGCAGTGAATTTCTCGTTCATGATGATTCTTAGCTTATTTATGCATTCTTTCACAGATCAATCCATACATATTCCTATAAATCCACAAAAATAAAATCACATGATTAAGATCAGAATAAGAAAACAAAGAAGAAAGGTCAAGTGAATATTCCTCTGGTATGTCAAAGACCATTTGTTTCTCATTCTCTTCCACTAAAGGTTGCAAATGTGGAAATGTGGATAGGGGTTTGAACTCTTCTTCCGTTGCTTCACACTCAACCACAGCCTTATTTTCAATAATCTCAGTTGAATCATAATCCTCTTGAACAGTGGAAAGCTTTCTCTATGGATGTTCATCCTCTTGAGTAGGCTCATTCGCACAAGATATCTCCTTCATATATTCACCATCACAACATAATGAGATTTTTGAAAGTATACTTACTAATTGACTCACTCGCATTATTAGGTTCTTAATAGCTTCATCATTTTGCATAAACCTTTCTTCAACTCTATTCATGAACCTTTGCATAAGCGCTTCTAAACTATCATTCTCCTCTTGAGGTGGTTGTCTCACTTTACTCTCATTCCAGTCATAATAAGGGTATTCATCCCAACCAGAGTCAGAATTGTGCCCATATGAATCCTCATACCTGTACGAACTAGAAACAAAGTGAGACTGCTCAAAGTACGAACCATAGAAAGAATACATACCTGCTTGACAGTCAACCCATAGATGATTTTCATCGCATTTAAACACATAGCAGACCGCTGATAATGTTCAGCTAC
The DNA here is from genome assembly GCA_002018475.1 of Nicotiana obtusifolia. Classification (NCBI taxonomy): domain Eukaryota; kingdom Viridiplantae; phylum Streptophyta; class Magnoliopsida; order Solanales; family Solanaceae; genus Nicotiana; species Nicotiana obtusifolia. The sequence goes on along the minus strand of MCJB01032832.1, from coordinate 157,424 downwards.
TAACTCTTCAACCGTTTTCTTAGGCTGGTTGTACTCTATCTTCACAGCATTTAGAGTTCACAATCTACAGTATCTTCTCTAACTTGTTAGGTACTACAAAATAAATCTTGAAAAGAAATTAAATAAAAAAGTAATTAAAATAGAAAAAGAAAAATAAAAGAAAAGAAAAGAAAACTAAAACCTAATTCTTGAATAAGCACCAAAAACTATTTCAAATACTATTGATTTTCAATCCCGACAACGACGCCAAATTTTACGAGCTTAAAACACAACAAAAAATTATGCTCGTTAGTCGAATATAATATAATATAATATCGTATCCACAGGGATTGGAGTTAAACAATATTATTGTAGCTTGTAGCTAGATTGCTATGCAAGATTAACAGTTGAGAAATATGTGAATTAAAACTAAAATTAACTAAGAATCTAGAGCTAATTGATTAATGAAAATCAAACAAAAGTAAGCAAGGAAGATATCAATGGGGAAATATAGGGGTTGATTGGATAGATGTAAAATAAATGTCTGGGATTTAACTCTAGTTCATTCACTTCTAATGTTCAAGCGAGTCTCTCGAATTCTCTTAATTATTAGTTCAAACGTTTAGTAGAAACTCCTCTCTCGATTAAGTCTTAACCTCACAATATGAAAAATTTTAAGCTCGGTGAAGATATGCAAGAATTCGTAGTGGATTGGCCTTTAGGAGAACCTCTTCAGATTATCCTCCTAACTAGGTTTAATCAATGATTCAACTAGCCTCTTTCGATTACTAAGAAGAATTAGTGAACTCAACCCACAAATAATACAAAGATATCACAAGTTATGCTTCTCTCGATTACATGAACATGTGAATATATATGCAACAATTAAAACACCCAAAACAATTCAATGCATAAAAACTAGAGTTAATATCCATAAACAATTATCAATACACTAAATCCATCAATCCCTAAAAAGAACTACTCCATAGATATAGAGTAATTCATCACAAATATAAAGAAAAACATAAAACGATCCAAACACTTGTCTTGAGTGAGGATTGAATGATGAATCCCTTGTGCTTTCGCATCTCCACCTCCTTCTTAGCCTCCTTAGGTCTTAGATGTGTCAAAAGTCCTGAAAATTACGTTTTTACATGTATATATACCAAGTAGGGTCGGGCCCAAACGAAACCACCTTCCTCTAGTCGAAATAGGGTTGTATCTCAATAAAAATTGTACAGGCGCGCCGCATGGGGCGACTCGCCAGGCGGGACAGCAGTGGGAAACTTCAGAGAGCTTGCACTTTGACCGGAGCAGGAATTTGAACTAGCGCGTCATATAGTGCGTCGCATTAGTGCAAATTTCTCAGAGTACGGATTTTGCTTCCATTTTGACATCCAAAATTGGTCCTCGACCCCCGAACACGATCCCCGCTTAATCCCTTGGGCTTTTACCCAGACTTCAAAGCTTCAAATCACTCGAATTCATTTCATAACATCCACATAGCTCAGACTCATCCTACAAGGCATAAATCGTACAATCAGTGCAAAATACTCGCGATTAAAGGTCAAACTCAATTAAAGTGCAGTAAATTAGAATGCAATAAGCGACTAAAACACGATATTATAGCCTACCATCAGTAAGAAGATTTTTCACGTAAAAAATCTTATTTTATTTATTTTCGCTTTTCCATGTAAAAATTTGTGTCCTATTTATTTTTGCACTTATGTGTTACAGGGGTTAAAAGAATCAAAGTTCAGACGGTTCTTGTGGAAGCAAGTGAACAGCTGGGGTTTTGGGAGACAAATTTTAATAGGTTGAGAAAATAATTGATGTACTATTTGCCCCTTCTAGTGTATAATTGGTGTATCAAACGAACATACATACAAATAATTAAACATAACCCAAAAAAAAAAAAAAGCAAAGAGAAAGAACAGAAATTTGAACAGAAGTCGGTTTTAGTCAACAACTAGAGAATGAATTATGTAATTATATCCAGCACATCATCTTTATTGACTGCTTTTGAAGGTGACGTAGCTATCTGGCCGGGTAGTGATCAAATATTTGATTCCAAAAGCCAATTGCCTGTTATGCATTAATGGAATGTCAAAGATCAGTATCTCATCACAAACTTCAATTCTTTAACCTCATCCCAATCTAGTTGACGGGTATATATGAAGAAGAAGAAGAAGAAAAAAACACTAAAGTTAGTTTCCTCTAGCCTAAATGAATATATTCCTCCGAGAGAACAAATTGTAGTGATGAGGCAAATTATGTAAAGGTAATACAAACATTGAATTTCTTAGCTTATAAATACAGAACCGAAGGAAGCGCTCCGGCCTCCAGGTACAATCATGAAAAAACAAAAAAAGAAAAGAAGAGTTCTGTTTATTACGTACCCAAGGATGACTTGCCTAATGTACAATTTTTTCCCCCTAAAAGGGGCATTTTGTACAAGTTAAGAAAGACTTGCCCCCCTTTTTATGCAGTTAAGTATGTATTAGGAAGTCGTCTTTGGCTTTATTGACATACTTTTCTTTGTCATGCTAGTCCTCTTCTTTCAATTTAATCTTGCTTGCCAAGTTACAGAAAGATGCCTTCTTTTAATCGTATACAATGTATTCTATTTGACTAAGCCGAAACAACACAATCAACTCTCTCTTAACATTTTTCTTCTTACACATTTTCGTTCCATTTTCAAGGACTAACATGCATGAATGTCTTTGGGGTCCTTTTAGCTAGTCCTAGTTTCATTTCAAACATAAATATACCAATAATATGAGCGATATTTCAAGTCTATGACCTGAAGGCCTGCTGCTTGTAAGAACCACTAATATTGAATTGCAGCGGTTTATCTTCGCGTGGGTTACTTCTTTTATTCAAGGCGGATTTAAAATATAAATTGGTGTGTTCCATCTTTAAGATTCATAGTACCAAAATCATAATATTTATAAAATTATGGATTAAGATCTATATATCTGTTGAAATTTTAGGGATCTTCACCTATACATTTATGCTTAGCCTCGAAAATATTACATATAAGATGAACTCCTTACAAAACAACTGCATCCGCCGCTTATACCACCTTTTGATCTTTATCCGTCATAATTTTAGGTGTGATTTTTAGTTTTGAGGCACATGTACTCGGGCTACCGAATTTTACATTTAATTTGTTGCAAATTTTGTAGAGAATCTAGAGCAATATATGATATATCCCACAAGGTTTATGAATATTTTTTACCCAGATTTGGAGAGAGATTCTATTGTTAATCGATGAATATGGGATTCTTCTTAAGGACTTGCAGACTCCTATTTTCCCCATTTAATCTTTTTTCAATAATTTCCTCCATCTTTTTGGCTTTCCATACGTTTTGCTTAACAAGATTAATTTATTTGCTTCGTTTAAAATTTTCCGGTATCTTAACTCGTCAGAGGCAACTTTGATGAAACATCAGAAGAAATCATTCAAAACGGCGCCCTTATCCAGAGGTTTCTGGCTCGGGCCTCGGAAATAGAGAAATTATGCAGAGTTATTTGGTACTTATTATTAGATAGTAAGTATCCTATGAATTAGTTGAGATGCGCAAACTGGCTGAACACCACGATTATATGAAATAAAATAAAAAACAGTTTAAAAAGAGAAAATAATTATTTTAAAAAAATAATAAGAAGATGGATACCTTTTCTTCTTTTATACTCTATCGCATAGAGAACTGTTTATATGGCCTAACAGGGATGATTTTAGCAAGAATATTGAGTAAAACTCACTTCATTCTCTCCCTTTCTCCAATCAAACATTGTCCCAATCTACAAGCAAATAAATTGAAAATACTACAACATCTTATACTAGCATTATTTGATTTGTTTCGTTCTCTTGTTTTCTGTCTGAGCCTCCTCTTAACAAATGGTACCAAATATTGAGTTAATTCTCCTTGCACTTGTTTATGGTTTCTTCATCTCATGCATTCTTCTTCTTGCTGTTTTCATCATCTTGATTTGCCTCATGATCATATTTTCTATCGTTCTATTCTCGATTTTCTTGATCGATTCTTATGATGCCATTTCCTTATTCGTTTCATGGTATTTCGAATTTTTGAATCCTAATATTCAACTTGCTTTTGTTTTACTGCTCTGCACTTTGCTACAAATTGGAATCGAACATGCAATAGCTTCAAAGATGGAGAGTATGTTGACCAAGTTAAAGGCCAAGACGCAGAATGTGACTGACCATAATATTAGGGACTTCCAATTCAAGCAAAATTAATTAATCTTTGATCATTCTGCCGCACACAGGATTATATAGGTTTTAAGTTTTTATATATTAATGTTTCGAATATAAGAAATATTTTAGGTGATTTTATTTTTTGAATTGTTGTATATATTTATTTTTTCCTATTGAAAAGTTGCGAGTGCTTTTATCGACACTGATAATTAGCTTTATGCAGTTTTTTAGATTTTGAGGGTCTGAATGTTATTGATTTCATCTCTAACTTTTGGATGTTATATGCTTTTGCCAATTGCTTGCACGTATCAATTGGGAAATCTTTGCAATTAGAACCCCTAATATATAGTACACGCTCTTTTGTGATTTACACCTTAATTATTCTATTTTTAAAATCATTTTCACCCTAATCTTTTTATTTCTTGTGAAATCATTAATAAAAAAAATTAATTATTTACGAGGGCAAAGTAGGAAAACAATATAACTAATATATCTCTATAATTTGTTCTTTTCCGCTGGAAGTTAGCAGAATATTTCTTCGGGTTAATTTCTCCTACACACGTGCATGGTTAGTTTAAGTTTATGACCAAGCCAAGAATAAAATATGTAATATGGTCTTTCTACATAAAGAAAGAGATTGTATTATTGAAACAGTTATAAACCTTGACGCTCAAGAATCTTGTATCCATTTAGTTCATCTTTAATGTGGTAAAATCATGCTGAGCATAATTTCATATGGCTGCCTAGCATATATACTATGTTCTTTTTCTGGGCAGACTACCAAATTTTTCAGCATTAAGAATCACTTTGTACTTTCCTCCTTTTGAGACTTTTTTAGTTGATGAAGTAAAGCGGAGAGAAATTTTTCTTTTGAGATCCTAGTTTATGTGATGGTATTTGTCTGCGCAAGAAATTTAAAAATAATTTATTTTTTTTTGAAACTTATGGTCTAAAACAAGCCATAAAAATTTCTATAGGTATACATTAATATATTAAGGATAAAATTAAAATTTTAAAGTTAAATTGTTACTGTTAAATATAAAAATATATATATTTTTTAAATGGGACAAAAAATAATGAATGTCACAAGAATTGAGAACCACGAGAAACAGAAGAAGGCTCTAATGGCGGACAAGCAAAACCCTAGAGAAGGAGAAAAGAGAAAACTTAGTAGAAACTTCCAGAGAATTAGAGCACTCAATCGGGAAAATGGATTATTATTCCACTATACAAAATATCTGTCCTTTCTAATTATACACATTTACTACTAGCTGGCAACTAACCAATTAATAAAACTAACTAAGTAATTAGCATTTGTACAAGTAAGAAAATAAATTAAATACTAGTGTGTACATAATCTCAATATTCCCCTCCCCCCTCCCCGTCCTCCCCCCAAGCTGGAGGAGAGTAACTCACGGCCAAATTGACAAGTAGATTAGAATGTTTGATGTCCGTCAATGATTTAGTGTAGATGTCTGCTAATTGTTTATTGGTGGATATATGGTGCAATAAAATCAATCCTTCCTGCAATTTGTTCCTCGCAAAGGCAATCAATTTCTATGTGTTTTGTGTGATCATAGAACATTAGGTTCCTAGCTATTTATAGTGTTGCCTGGCTATCATAAAATACTGGAAAGGGCAAGGCAAATGGAACTGTCAGCTCTTCAAGAAGTAAATCTAGACTAGCTCTCTAACGACTTGTCTAGTTGACCCGTACTTTGCTTTTGCTGAGTATAAAGAAATGGCACATTTTTTCTTTAACTTCCAACTGACAGGACTATCACCAAGTAGGAAAAGATAGCCACTAACTGATTTTCTAGACTCAGGGCATACTGCCCAATCTGAGTCAGCAAAAGCCTTAACTCCATAGTCCTTGTTGTTGGAAAGAAAGATTTCCAAATTTGGATCACCCCTTTAAGTATTTCATGTCATGACCCAAACCCCTAGTCATGATGGAACCTAACCCCAACCCGTTAAGTAAGCCAACAGTCACATAATAACAATAAAATCGATAAACATGGTCCAATAACTCAACAACGAAAAAATAACATGAAATATCTGAGAGCATAACCATAAAACTACTACAACTATCCCCAAAATATGGTGTCAACGAGTACACGAGCATAACCGAATAATAAGATACAAGTAAAATCCTCTAGTACAACTATCTGGACAATAGAACAGTAAGGATAGAAATAATTGAAAGAGAACTTCAAGGACAGCAAACGACATAATAGCTACCTTGTAGTCTCCCAGAGGCTGGAAACAACTCAAGTGTGGAATCACCTCGACTGGATGTACCTGGATCTGCACACGAAGTGTAGAGTGTAGTATGGCTACAACCAACCCCATGTACTTAATAAGTAACAAAACTAAACTTGGGCTGAAATCAGTGATGAGCTCAGGACAGTAGCCATATGCCAATATCAACCGGTAACAGTTCAGAATATAAAGAAAAAAATGTAAAAACCAGTAGCTCAATGATATCATGTTCAGCTTATTTACATTTTAGAAATTTAGACATGCTTTCAAGTATAACATTTAAAGCCCAACACAGATAAAGCATTTCATTTAACAGTTAGCATGCGGAAGGTACACCTCTATGCCTACATGTCAAGTATATATGTTAAATAACAATGTCACAGTGGATTCATCAATACTCACACTTAGCATTGTATGGGTTCCTGTCATAACTGCTCATCATTCAAGCACGTATATAAAACAATCTAACTGTGCCCATTGTTGGCATGTCAAACTCCGGAGAGGCAGATCCTTCCCAAGCGCTAATCATAATCATTTAACCCAATAGTGAGGCCTGGTACACGTGTAGCACCAAAATAATAATACTAAACCCAATATGGGCTTGGCATATGCGTCACTTCAAAATCAATACCAAACCAGCTCTATGGCTCTAACTCAATCATTACCATTCATGTCTCAAATAAACATATCTCAAAACTCAGTTTAACAGTGTTACACATAAGAGGGATCAACAACATGTGAGGAATCAAATAAGAAGTACTGAGACAGAGATATCATTTACTGGTATTGCATTATTGTCACGACCCAAAATCCAACTAATCGTGATGGCACCTAACCTAACCCGTCAGGTAGGCTAGTTAACAACAAACCAGCCATGCACAAGAGGCAGCTACAACTGAAACGCAGGTACGTCTTCAAATCCATCTCCCGTCGATCACAGCAACATTAGCATCCAACAGCTGCACGCAAGGTGCAGAAGTGTAGTATGAGTACAACCAACCCCATGTACTCAATAAGTAACAAACTTAACCTTAGGTTGAAAGTAGTGACGAGCTGGAACACAGGTCGGGATCCAACCCCAATAGCCAACAACAGTTCATAACAACATAATGAAAGTAACAAAGAAGTAGCTCAGAGATAAATTACTCAGCTCGCTCACAGTTTCAGAAAAATAGGCCTGCTTTTCAAGTATATCTGTAAAAATCTAAATCTTTTACCGAAATACCAAATATATGAGTAAGTTTGAAAACTGTGATTTTTCCCAAAAACTTTTCAACAAAAGATAATATGTTTCATTATCAAATGGCATGAGGAAAATACATCTCTATGCCTACATGCCAATATGCAGGTGAAATCATGAATGACACCAAAATCGGAGTGGCCGAAAGAAGTGCATCTCTATGCATGTATCTCAAGTATGCATGTCAAATGCAATGTATCTCAGTGATGAACTCATGTACTCACACTCTCAGAGTACTCAATCTCACTTTCTCACACTTTTCACTCATCATGCTCAATCACTCGACACGCTCAGTCACTCAGTACTGTATGGCCAATTCAGCCCATGGAAGATCTATCCCATATATATATATATATATATATATATATATATATATATATATATATCATTTGATAGTCAGTTACTCAGTATCGTATAAGGCCAATCTAGCCCGGGGAAGATCCATCCCCAAATATAAATGCTTCAGGAAAGATCCATGCCCAGGGAAGATCCATCCCTCAATATAATCAACTGCGTTCACTGGGGATATGTACAGACTCCAGAGGGGCTCCTTCAGCCCAAGCGCTATAATAAGCCAGATCCAGGCATAAATCAATAAAAATATGCTGCGACATGCAGCCCAATCCCATAATATCACTCACAATCAGATCATCGGCCTCACTCAGTCATCAATATCTTCAGTCTCTCGGGCTCACAATGCCATGAAACTATCCCAAAATGATGATATGATGTGTCAGTAAATAGCAACAGAGACTGAGATATGATATGAAATTAATGAACATGACTGAGTATGAAATTGCAATGTAAGCAAATAACTTATCAACAAAAATGACCTCACTGGGTCCCAACAGAATGAGCATGTAGCCTAGACATGGTTTCTAACGTGTATCACGGCTCAACAACTCTAGTACGTAGAGCTTTCATGGTTACAGATAAGATCAGGTAGCTACACAGTACCACAGAAATAACGATGTCGCAATTCACACGGTGCACGTCCACACGCCAGTCACCTAGCATGTGCGTCACCTCAACATCCAAACACGAAACACGTATATTCAAGGTTCATACCCTCAGCACCAAGTTTAGAAGTGTTACTTACCTTGAACAAGTCAAATCCAATACCGAGCAAGCCAAGCGATGCTCCAAAAATACCATCCCGCACGTACCGACCTCCAAACGGCTCGAAACTAGCAAAAAACAACTCAAATACATCAAATAAAGTCTAAGGAAACTATTCCAATTGATAGAGGTTGAATCTTTAATCAAAGGCCCAAAGTCCAACCTGGGCCGCGCCTCAAAACTCGACGAAACTTATAAAATCCAACAACTCATTCAATTACGAGTCCAACCATACTAGTTTCGCTCAAGTCCGATTCCAAATTGACATTCAAAACTCGAAAATTCGCTTTATGAAGTTTTAGTTGAAAAACCCCCAATTTCCCTTTAAAATTCATTAACCAATTGCCAAAAATAAGATGGATTCATGAAATAAAATCAAAACCAAGTGTAGAACACTTACCCCAATTCTTGTGATGAAAATTTCTTCAAAAGTCGCTTCAATCCAAGTCCCACATCTCAAAATATGAAAAGGACCAAAACCTCGAAATATATAGAATCTGCCCAGCAAATTTCGCATTTGCGAATCAATTTCCGCTTCTGCGGACTCGCACATGCGGCCCAGCCTCCACTTCTGCGAACAGGCGCAAACTCAGCTGTCATCGCTTCTGCGATCGTCTACCCTTTTTTTTGGTTGCGCTTTTGCACAAATATCGCCGCATCTACGATCCCTCGCCAACAATCCCATTCTGCTCCTCCCATGTAGTGTCTGCATCTGCGCCTTCGCAGATGCCACGAAAGATCTGCATTTGCGGACTCCTGCCCAGAAGTGCTCTTTGATTCTGCGCTCATGAACTCGCTTCTGCAACCATCGCACCTCGCAATACCAGTCGCAAGTGCGGAACACCAGAGCCAGCAGCCCAGCCAAAATTCAATATATGACGAAATGGTTCGAACCTCGTCCGAAACTCACCCCAGCCCCTTGGGTCGATATACCAACAAGTCCCATAACATAACGCCGACCTAGTAGAGGCCTCAAATCACGCATAACAACATCAAAACGATGAATCACACCTCAATTCGAACTCAATGAACTTTAAATTTTCAACTTCTAGAACCCATGCCGAAACATATCAAATCAACTCGGAATGTATCCAAATTTTGCACACAATTCTAAAATAACATAACGAAGTTATTCCAATCCCCGGAACCACAATCTGAGTCCGATATCCACAAAGTCAACTCCCGATCAAACTTATAAATTTTCCGAACCTTCAAATTTCTAACTTTTACCAATTAGCGCTGAATCCTTCTAGAAATATCCAAATGCAAATCCGGGCATACGCCCAAGTCCAAAATCACCACCTGGACCTAACGGAGCCCTCAAAACTTCGTTCCGAGGTCAAATTTTTCAAAAATCAAACTTGGTCAATCCATCTAACTTAAAGCTTAAATCATGAAATTTATTCTTCCAAATCGATTCCGAATAACCTGAAAACCAAAACCGACGATTCACATAAGTCATAATACATCATACGGAGCTACTCATAATCTCAGACTGCTGATCGAAGTGTAAATGCTCGAAACGACCGTCGGGTCGTTACAATCATGACTGAGAACATGTGTACAAATAAATCATGTAGCTCTGAGATAGAAAGAATATCCCTATCAAATCTCAAACAAATAGCACTTAGCCTACACATGATGTCTAACATGAATCACAACTCAAATGATTAAACAAATAGGGAAAAATGCGTGGATAACAAGATATGATAGCGAAACAAGCCCGGTAATAGCCTAAAGGCCTCCCCAAACCATGAACACACGAGTGCACGCACACACGCCCATCACTTAGCACGTACGTCACTCCAATATCTTTCATATAACATAGTTCTTAGGGTTAAATACCCCCAAATCCAAGTTTATATGTGTTACTTACCTCAAAACACGCAAATTAATACTCTAACAAGCCCTTCCCACACGTATCGGCCTCTAGACGACTCGAATCTAGTCACAAACAACTCAATATCAACAAATAATGTCGTAGGAAACAACTTAAAACAATAAAGCTAAAGTCTTTAATCAAAATCGAAAAGTCAACCCCGGGATTGCACCTCGAAACCCAATAAAATTTATAAATCTCGAACACCCATTCAGTTACGAGTCCAACCATACCAAAATCATCCAATTCCAATCACAAATCGATCCCTAAATCATCAAATCTTACTCTTCAACAACATAGTCTAAAGTCCCCCATTTCCACCTCAAACACGTATAAAGTAGGTGTAATAATCAATGGGTAATTAATATTTATTAGTAAAATAAAGAATCTCCACTTACCTCTTCAATTGTAGCCAAAACCCTCTGAAAAATCGCCCAGCCGAGTTTCACAAGTCCAAAATGAGAGAAAAATACGAACTCTTCGATTATAAGTTCTGCCAGTCAATCCGCATCCCCGGTTCAAAAGGTTGCACCTGCGACGCTGCTTGATAAAATTTCCGCATCTCCAGAATTTACTTAGACACACGACTAAGCGCACCTGCGGAACGGCTCCTGCAGGCCTTCTCTCCTGCGTGTCCGTACTAGTGGAGAACTTCCACTTCTGCGACTCTAGCCTATTCTACCCATATCCACTTATACGGCAAAAAGTCTCCTACCTGCGGGCTCACAGATGCGGAAGATACCTCGCATCTGCGGCCACTGCTAAGCCTAGCTAACTCCGCTTTTGTGATAAGCTTGTCGCTTCTACGACTTTGCACCTGCGGTCAAGGCCTCGCAGGTGCGATCACACCCGAAGCCATAAGCTTCAGCAATTCCTTAAGTCTAAATATCAATCTGATTTCAATCCGAATCACACCCGAGGCCCTCGGGACCCCATCCGAACACACCAACAAGTCCTAAAAATATGATACGAACTTAGTCGTAGCCTTATATCACATCCAACAACATCAAATCACCAATTACACCCCAATTCAAGCCCAATGAAACTAATGAACTTCCAACTTCTAAAACTAATGTCGAACCATATCAAATCAACTCCGAATTACCTTAAATTTTGTACACTAGTCCAAATGACACAACGGACCTATTCCAACTCCCATAATAGAAATCTGAATCTGGTATCAATAAAGTCAACTCTCGGTCAAACTTTTCAACCTACCAAACCTTCAACTTTTCAACTTTCGCCAATTCAAGTCAAAATGACCTACAGACCTCCAAATAAATATCCAGACATACACCTAACTCCAAAATTACCATATGAAGCTATCAGAACCATGAAAACTCCATTCTGGAGTTGCCTACATAAAAGTCAAACTCCGGTCAACTATTTCAACTTAAGCTTCCAACCTTGAGACTAAGTGTCTCAATTCACTCCGTCACATCCCCAAAACCAAATCAACCTCCACAGAAAGTTACATAACCACAAATGAACATAGAAGAAGTGATAAATAGGGGAACAAGGCTGAAATACACAAAACGACCGGCCGAATTATTATATTTCAACACATGATATGCAACTCTAAAATGTGCTTCTCTGGGGCTCTACATGTATTGACTGATGTGGCACACTGTAGGATATGTCAAGGCTTTTATTGGTTAATATTCCTATCAATTTTCTGTAGTGAGAAAGGTCTGGCAGCATGGACCTTCATCTGCTTTCAAATTAATAGAAGGATCCAAAGGTGAAGACATGTCAGAATATTTTGTACAGCCAAATTCTTTAAGGAGATCCATAATGAACTTTCTCTGGGATATCAAAACCCCATCATCCTTATAAAGCACTTTCAACCCCAAGAAATATTGTAGTCTTCCTAGATCTTTTATCTTGAACGTTTTATGTAAGAAAGTTTTTAATGAATCAATTTCTTCCTGGTGAGTGCTTGTTACAATAACATCATCTACATAAACAACTATAAATACTACTAAGGAGACATCCTTCTTGTGAAATAATGAGTAGTCTAGCACGTGTGTATCCTCCATAGCAAGTACAACAGTCAATTTCTCATATCATTATATGCTTTCCTATTTAAGTTCATATAAAGATTTAGTCAATTTGCATATTAGGTTTGGCATGTCCACAACAAGTCCTTAAGGTAATTCTATATATACTTCTTCATGTAGATCCCCATGAAGAAAGGTATGTTGACATTCAACTGGAAAATCTGACATCCCTTCTTCACTGTTGTCCCAACCAAAGCTCTTACAGTTGTCATTTTTACAATAGGTGAGAATGTTTCTGTATAATCTATCCCAACTTATTGATTGTATCCTTTCACTACTAGCCTGACCTTGAATCTTTCAACACTTGCCCTATACTTCACTTTATACACCATTTGCAACTTATTGCTTTTTACCAGTTGGGAGTGGCACTAGACTCTAGGTGTTTTTTATATATAGTGCCTCAAATTCTTGATTCATAGCTATTTGCCAAGCAGGACTTACAACTGCTTCTTCAATTAGACAAAAAGTAAAGAATGTCACATGAATTGAGAATCACAGAAACAGAAGAAGAAATGAGTCAAACGAGCTTTAATAGGGGACAAGCAAAACCTTAGAGAGGGAGAGAAGAGAAAACCCAGTAGAAGCTTCTAGAGTATTAGAGCACTCAATTGGAAAAATGAATTATTATTCCATTGTACAAAATATTTGTTCCTCTACTCATACACATTTATACAGCTGGCAACTAGCTTAGAACTGACCAACTAACAAAACTAACTAAGCAAATGACACAAGTAAGAAAATAAATTAAACACAAGTGTGTACATAATCTCAATACGGGAAATAGTTATAAAATCCCTTGATTAAATTATATATAGAACTTAGAAAATCAAAAAAAGTTGGAATTTTTCAACACTAAGTGTTAATTTGCGGTTCAAACAAATAGTCTCTCATGTAGAATCTTTAAGCATCATCCGCATCTATTGTGAGCTTGCAACAGATACTATACTGAGCGATGAATGCCAAAATTACTAATCGATGTTGCTTTTTGGGAGACTGATACATCAATATCTTTTGGACACTTAATATGAAATGCATTTTAATTTATGAAATGCATCGTAATTTATTTTCACAAGCTCTTAAAAATGTTTATTTGGAGAGAGCTGCAAGCCTCCCCTTGAGAATGAGATAGGAACAATATTCTGAATTTTAATTTGCTGATGCAAGAAAATACGTTTTAGGTAAATAAATTGTATCTTGCCTATTTTACTATCATAAATAATTAAAAAAGGGAACAATTTACAATTTTGCAAAAAACTAAAAGAAAAGAAAAGAATAAAGTATAAATGAGTGTGTATATGTTATATTAAGGTCTTTTTTATTTTATCCTCATAAATTATTAAAAATATTTTCTTGGACAACGAGCCTAAATTTTATATTTAGGCACGACAATTCCGTTTAATTTTACCTTGATTTTGTTCTTCTTATGTTGGCTAAACTTGCACTGCTTATGTTCAATCTTAAATCTACTTATCCTAAAATTCTTACTCTCTATAGTGTTTCTTCATAGTTCAAACTTTTGGTTGAGACCATTGCTGATTCCATCAATTAGCACAATTCATCGACGTAGCATCTACCATGGTACCTTATTTTGTATTATATTATTTAGCTAATACATAACAAGGGTAAATATGTATGAGCTTAATATTTATTTCTGATGTAAACCCATGAATCATTAAATTTCTTTATATCTCTTACTACTATTCTCACGCTAATGACTAGTGACGAACTCAGAATTTTAAATTATGGATTCTCAACTAAACTATAATCTGGACTGAAAATGAGTGCACAATTTATATATTTGTATGAATTAATAGTTTTTCTTAATAAATAATATAGTATTTGACTCCAAAAGTAATGAGTGCTTGAGCACTCGGTCATTGCTAGTAACAACATTATGATATTTATATATTTAATATAATATTTTTTCGAACACTCACTGAAGGACTAATTTTCAAGCAAAAATGTAACCTCTCTTATAGATCTATCTGACAAAAATCTAAATTGATCCTTTATATTTTTTCCTAAGCTTACGTTGTCACTCTTTTCCTAAACTTCATCGTATGATTTATAAGTTTAATGTTGTGATGTTTCGCAAAATTTTAGTTAACTCTATTTATTATTATAATAAATTAATAGAATTAAGGTACTTTCGCTAAGCTAGTTGGGCATTCTACACTTCTCAATATACCATTAAATAATTTGGTAAATTATTCTATTTTGACCTCTCTCCTTGCTGGAAAATTGATTACGAAGAATGAGAATTAGCTTGAGGCATGTCAAGGACACTGTCTTAAGGATATTTTGCCCGTACCGTAATGAATAAAATTAGGTGTATCCCCTAGGATTCAATAAGCTCTTTCAGTTATTAAATTGGGAATAAAACTAACAGAAAAATCAAGAAAAAAACCCAGCATATAAGAGGAAAATATGATTCAGAAAGTTATATTAGAAAGTGTGTTTTAGCTCTCCAAATAGCATGTTTATATAGAAATTGCTCCAACGGCTAGTTAACGGCTAGATAACGGTTAGTAACGGCTAGTTTGACTCTATTAAATATAAAATAAATTACTAAATAATAAGTAGATTTAAATAGTACTTCAAAGAGAAAGGATTTCCAAACCAAGATGGACATTACCTTTTGAGATATCACTAATTTTCCAACAATCCCCCACATACCTCAAAAGGGATATAAAAAATAAATAGTAAACAAAGAAAGAAAGAGATTATAATTTTGTAATAATAATAATAATAATAATAATAATAATAATAATATTTGTTCATCTATCATCTATCTCTCGAGAATTGATATTCTCCGTAGCATCGTGGAAAACTGGAAATATCCTTAACATTGTTGGAAAATTGATTATGGAGAACAAGAATTAGCTTGAGGTGTGTCAAGGACACTATCCTTAAGGATATTTCTCCCACACTGTGATGAATAAAATTAGGTGTATCCCCAGGATTCAACAAGCTCTTCCAGTTATTAAACTGGGAACAAAACTAGCAGAAAAACCAAGAAAGAAACTCATCATGTAGGAGGAAAACATGATTCAGAATGTTATATTAGAAAGTGTGTTTTTAACTCTCCAAATATCATGTTTATATAGGAATTGCTTCAACGGCTAGTTAACAGCTAGATAACGGTTAGTAACGGCTAATTTGACTCTATTAAATATAAAATAAATTGCTAAATAATAAGTAAATTTAAATAATACTTCAAAGAGAAAGGATTTTCCAAACCAAGATGGACATTAACTTTTGAGATATCACTAATTTTCCAACAATAACCACTTTCAAACCTCTATGAGAAATTAAAAATACCATTGGGACCGCATACTTTTCTAATCATCATATTTTTCAATGCATGATTTACCTTAAAATTAGAAATTATGATGCTAAATAGTTAACCTTATGGTTGTCAAGAAAATAATTAAGCTTATGGGTAAACGAGTGGTCAATTTAGTAGCTGTAATTTGCAGATCACATATTTCTCGCATTATTCACGTGGCTGGTTGCAAACTGCACACTTGTTTTAGCGAGATTAAAATTCGACAAGTCACCTTATAAAATACCAGAAAATAATAATACTCCTAGTTGCAGCTCCCACTTCACCTCTTATTAGCAATGCTCCAAAATCCAATTGACTAAACCTCTCAAATCTTGTACAACAATGGAGAGCATATACAATTTATCCACCATCTCTCCAATTTCTCAGCCAAAGAAAAACCTTGGATTTTCTTGGACTGTTACTAATTCTGCAACTTCAGTGACAAATGCGAAAATTCTCTTTTTGACCAAGTTCAAGAATTTGAACACTTTCTCATCAACCTTGAAGCTGCAGTGTCAAAAATCAAGACATGCATGTGTAGTGAAAGCAGTCGCAGGAGCTGATTCATCTGTTGAAATGGCTAAAGAGGAAAATAGGGAGGCCGTAAAACCGGTTTACTCGTCTACACCTTCTAATCGTCCGCTTCGAACTCCTCATAGCGGGTAATAAGACTACTAATCCATGCCCTTCTTGTTTTTGATGATATAGCTGAATGGAATTGATTCATAACAGTAGTTGTCTAAAAAAAGATTTGAATTTTAAGCACCCTATCAAATTTATTTATATGGCTTTTAATTGAAATCCATGCCATTTTTGATGACTTAATTGAATGATATTGAAATATAACAGCAATTCTCTCAAAAAATATTTGATTCGTAAGCACCCATCAAATATTATATATTTGATGTTTTTGAAATCCATGCCAATTTTGATGGTTTAGTTGAATGAAATTGAAATATAATACTCCTTCCGTTCCAATTTAGGTGAGTTAGTTTGCGCGACATGGAGTTCAAGAAGAAACAAAAAAAACTTTTGAAACTTGTGGTCTTAAAAGCTTAAAGGGTAAAAACTTTTGTGGGGCTTTCAATTTGTGTGACTATAAAAGTTTGTAAAATGGGTAAGTGAGAAGTTCTGTTTCCAAATATAGAAATATGTCATTCTTTTTGGAACAGACTAATAAGGAAAGTGTGCCATATAAATTGAAATGGAGAGGGTAGTTAATTTCTCAAAAATTGACTTTTAGTTGAATCCATGCCAATTTTTTATGATTCAATTGAATAAAATTGAAATTTAATAGTAAATTTCTTAAAAGATTTGATTGTTAAGCGCCCATCAAATTTATGTGTTTGATCTTAATTCCAAATATGAGAGAGAAAGTTGCTCCGAAAGAATCGGAAAAATGCAGTATTTGTTTACTGAGAAGAGTGGAGGCGTGAAGTAATCTGGAGTTAGAATTTGCTTTTTGATATCTAGAGTGGAACATAGAAGTAGGATGACCCATTGTGATAATTTACTTTGTAGTTTGGTGCAGTATAAGTCATGTTACTTTGATGTCTTAGGTACCATTTTGATGGAAGTAGCAGAAAATTCTTTGAAGGTTGGTTCTTTAAGGTATCAATTCCAGAATGCAGACAGAGTTTCTGCTTTATGTATTCTGTAGAGAATCCTTCATTCCCAAAGAAATTGAGTAGCTTTGAGGAGCTGCAATATGGACCTCGGTTTACTGGTGTGGGAGCTCAAATTCTTGGTCCAGATGACAAGTATATTTGTCAATATACTCAAGAGTCTTCAAACTTCTGGGGAAGTATGTTTTTACTTTTTTCTATGTGATTCTCGTTATTTTGAGCTGGCAATGTGTTTCCCTCTATCAAAGTGGATGATCATCTCTTCTCGTAAATGAAATTCCTGTTCTTTACCTTTCATCTTTTTTAGCAGAAGAAGGTTTCTTTGTTCCTTTCCTCTATGTATCAGGAGTTTTCTCTTCTTGACTGCCTCCGAAGTGTTGTTAAGACCATGGTGATGTAAAGTCTAATGGTTTTCTTTACTCATGAATGCTCTCTTATTCTTTTCTAGTCAAATCTTTCTAAGAGGATTACTTTTCAACATAGTCTTTGTTTATTTATTTCATATCTTACCTGGAATCGTCTCTTGTTGGAGGAGGACTAGTATTGTTTTTCCTATTGTAGTATGTTATTTTGTCCCATTGTTCATTTTAAAAAATTTCCAGTGCACTAACAAATAACAGTATCTCATTATCAGGTAGGCATGAACTGATGCTTGGGAACACCTTCATCGCCCAAAATAGTGCTAGGCCTCCAAAAAAAGAAGTTCCTCCTCAGGTCTTTCCATTTTCCATTTCTTTCTACCCTCAGTTAAACTTCTAGTCTTTTTCCTTAAGTAAAATATTTTAGAGATCATGTTTTTGACAAGAAATCACGACTTTATGGTTTCGACATTAATAGTGCATCTGCCCGAGCTTACTTAGGCCTCATTTGTTTTTTTAAGATTAAGACGTATGAATCTTAATGCACATCCAAATATTAAGATGTTTATTAAGATTAAGAAGACTGAATCTGAATACACATCTGAATACCTTAATACTAAATGATTAAGACTGCTTGTTTTTTCAACATATGAATGTACAAAAATTATATTTATTTAAAAATTGATAAATATAAAATACTAATTAATCTAATATGCGATAAACAAAATATATTCTTTTAAAAAAACTTGGTAGTTGTTGATGGTGGTGACTAATGGTGATGCTTGTGAATGCCGACAGGAGGCGATGGTTGGTGGTGGTTTTAGTTGCTGGTGATGGTTCGAGGTAATAGCTAGTGGTGATTGATAGTGGTGGCGATTATGGTTGAGGATGATAGTGGTGAGTGGTGGTCGTTTATAATGGCGGGCAGTGGCGACTATGGTTGTTAATGATAGGTGGGGTGGTTCGCTATAGTTGAGGTGGGTGGATAGGTGGTTGTGATTAAGTATAACGGCGGCGAGCATGGTGGGTAATGGGTGGTGGATGGTGGTAGTTGATAATTATGGGGATAGTCAGTGGTCGTAGTCGATGATAGTGGGGGTCGTGGATGGTAATGGTCGATAAAGATGGCAGTGGCGGCTATGATTGAGGATAGTGATGGTTGGTGGTGGTGGATGGTGCATGGCAGTAGGTTATAATGGTGGAGCACAGGAATGGTTAGTAGTGAATATGGATGATAATCATTCGGACCTATTCAGATCTGAATGATTAAACAAACAAATGCACTTAGGGTGTGTTTGGAATGAACGAAAATGTTTTCCATGGAAAATATTTTCACGGAAAATGAGTAGTTTTATCACTTATTTTCACTTATTTGGTTGGTTAGTGAAAAACTTTTTTCAGAAAATATTTTCTAGTGTTTGGCTAGAGAGCAAAAAATATTTTTTTGGGAAAATAATTTTTTCTTCTAAAAATTCACACAAACCCAAAGGATCTAACGTGCTGCTTTAATTTACTTTTTTACGTAAAAACAACGTTGAAATTTGTGCTCCATAACAAAACAGAAAATATTTATTTTTTGGTTGAAAAAGAAAGTACTCTTTCTACAACATGAAAATAAAGCACTCATTTTGTTGAAATGAAAGAAAATACTTTTTCTACATCATGAAAAGAAAATACTCTTTTTGTTGAAATAAAAAAAAATACATTTTATGAGAACATTTTGTTGAAATGAAAGAAACTACTTTTTGTATATTATGAAAAGAAAGTAAATAAAAAACATATTTTGTTTATAACATGAAAAGAAAATACTCATTTGTTAAAATGAAAAAAAAAGTACTCTATCTATAACATGAAAAGAAAATACTATTAATAATATTTCTATTTAGGGTGGGG
>MCJB01032832.1:63778-137417 GCA_002018475.1 Nicotiana obtusifolia | reverse complement strand
TCAGGGTTGGGGGTGGGTGGGTTGGTAGGGATGGAAAATAGGGTGGGGAAGGTTGAAAAAGAGTTTTGGAAAATGTTTTTCCTTCTCTTGATAGGGAAAATATTTTTCTCCAATTGGAGGAAAATGAGTTTATAAGGAAAATATTTTCCAAAACATTTAAGCCAACCAAACATGAGAAAATTGAAAAACATTTTCCTTCATATCAAACACACCCTTGAGGATTAAGATCTAAATGATGAAAATTCAGACTTAAAAACAAACACACTTAATGTCTAAGATTTGAATAATTAAGATTTAAATCTCCATCAAGTGCAAACAAATGAGGCCTTAGTAACTTTAGATAATCACATGACTACACTAAACATTTAGTAATTTATTTGGCTAAACACCAGTTCTAATTTTAATTAAGTAAACTAAACAATAGCGTTCTCCTTTATTAACTTATAGATCTTGACATGGCTGTGATAATTAGCTATAGCATAGTCTTTGATATCTAGGAACTTTCAGAATGACCAAGATCATATTACTAGTATTACCATCTTAATAGACAAATTGAGGAATTGAGTCGTCTTTGTACTTTGAAGAATCAGTTATGTAAATCCATGTTTTGTGTGCAAAAATAAAGCAAAACGCTAGGCTTATTACTCAATCTCGTGTTGCTGGTCTTACCATAATAGTTAGGCTAGCTGTATGACTAAATGAATAAAAACTTGAGGCACTCTTTTCATTCTCTGGTGACATTTCCTATAAGAAAACTCTTATCGTTCACATACCCATTATGCCCTATGATTGACCTTATGTCTTTCTAATGGCTTGTACAGGAGTTTAATCGCCGTGTTATAGAGGGCTTTCAAGTTACCCCACTTTGGCATCAAGGAAGTATTTGCAATGACGGGAGGTACTAATTTCTTGAAATGTTTCTTTGTTTCCAATATGCGTATTGTCTTGAAACAGAGTGTAGCAGAAATCAATTTCAGCAGCATTTTTTGCTTCAAATTTTTATGATACTCTTTGGGTATTAAGTATTTCATCTCACCTTCTTAGGCTACTTAATTCTACATTATGCAAAGAGTTTGATATACTGTTTCTTCTTTTAGTTTCCCTCACTCGAGAAGCGGGGAATTTTTTGTGCTTTGCTTCTTTTCTTGGATAAGATATGTTTTTTCAGTTCAATACTACAATTTCAGTTTCAATACTACAATGGTGCTGGATTTAACAACCCTAGGATCTTGTATTCAACATTTAATAACAAGCATATCAAGGTTGTAGCAGCTACACTGTTGCAGAAAGCAAGGATCTTACTGTACATCTGAATGGACCACCAGAATGGAGTTTTCATTGTAGTTGTCACTAGTGAATTATAACTCGTGTTATCTTCTTATGATGGCATTTACTCACCTTTATTTTAGAGTTTAGAGAACTAATAATCTCATCATAGAGCTGTATCAATCAGTTCTCTGTTAAGAGCTGTATTGTCATCTTATAATAGCATTCTCTTGAGCAGCTCTTTTGCCTTAATGTTGTAAGTTGTATGCTACCATGCTATTAGCATTAGTTATTAGCAAACAATTGCTGCTGTTTTTCTTTTCAAGCAAAGTTCTCCTTTCAAGCATCAAACAAGTTTTGTGAACCTTACCTGAAAATATAAGTTTTTTAAACCCTGTGGATTGCCTTACCCATCTCTCAAAGAGCAATCTCTGGTCCTAGGCCTCTCTCACATTTGAAGGATATTTGGCCTTTGTTATCTTGTAGTTAAGGTAGATTGGGTCCTAATATACTTTCTGCCCGAAGTTTGGGAAGAAAAGTTGTATTTGTATGTTATTTTTGTACGGTCATCATATAGGTGTTGATCAATTGGCATGACTTAACTTGACAGGACAGATTATACTGAAATTGTGAAAACTGCTAGCTGGGAATATAGCACGAGGCCCATATACGGATGGGGTGATGTTAACTCAAAGCAGAAGTCCACAGCAGGATGGCCTGCTGCTTTTCCTGTATTTGAACCACATTGGCAAATATGCATGGCAGCTGGACTTTCAACAGGTAATATCTAATTCTTTTCTCAGCTTTTCAGTTAGGGTTTAGCTTATCAAGAATTTTCTCTGCTCATATTTCATTCATAGAGTTCTCTGTTATTTGATTTGGAAGTTCTTCATGAATCTCATAATTTTTTCAGTCTGATCTCTTGGCACCAGATTGATCATTTGACTATTTCTTTTGAATTATATACGAGCTGGCTTAAAAGAAGAACTCTTTCTTTTGAAAAGCATCCTAAGTCCATCTAGGGTCACCCTGAGTCCCTATTGAGAGTCCAGAACTGTAGGATTGGTATTGACACTTATAAAATAAGAAATAAAAGGAGGTTGGTATTTTGGACTATGCTGTAGAAACCAGATCCATATTTCATGTACTTTAATGATTAGAGTTGAAATGCAAATATTTATCAGCTAAAAGTTGAGTGCGATGTTCTCTTGTTTGTTTGATAAACACAAAAAGGAATAAGAGGAAGCACCTAATCATGAATCTCTTCTGCCAGGCTGGATAGAGTGGGATGGTCAGCGGTATGAGTTTCAAAATGCTCCTTCGTACTCTGAAAAGAATTGGGGTGGTGCCTTCCCAAGAAAGTGGTTTTGGGTACCTCTTGCCTCCTTCACGTCTTTTTTTGCAGAATATATTCAATTTCTTTTCAGCTTCTTGTTTGTGTCCAACTCTTTTTAAAATTGTGAACCATTTTGTATATCTTGTCTACTTTTTTTCCTGTCTTTTTTATCACTAGTTTTGGGATCAGATATTTGGCATTCAGGGTATATCCTCCATGAGATTTCTGAGAGGTAAACTCGGCTGAAGAATTAATGAACTATTTGTTATTCAATTAGCCGATGTGTCAACTTAGATCTCCTAAGTTCTCGTGAAACTCTGAAAGGGTAAAAAAAAAGAAGGGTAGGTGTGAGGCTGAACAGACTAATATGCAAAGAAAACAATTAGTTGTTCTGTAAATTGTAACAACACTTTTTAGTGCTGGAAATGCAATACGTCGTTATTTTCCTTTCTCAGTTTGCATTCAATCTTTTTAATTACAGGTGCAATGCAGTGTCTTTGAAGGTGCGATTGGAGATGTTGCTTTGACTGCTGGTGGTGGATTGAGGCAACTTCCTGGATTGAGTCAGACTTTCGAAAATGCTGCTTTGGTACTTCCTTTTCTTCATTGGTTACCAATTTTCGAACTTGATTTGAGCAATGCATTTAGACGGATGGTATTTCATGCTGTGTCTCGAAAGCTTCTACTTTGCTAGTTTTGTCTTTACTATGTAATTTCACTACCTTTATTAATCCTTATATTTAACAAATCTTGCAGATAGGAATTCACTATGGAGGTATTTTCTATGAATTTGTTCCATGGAATGCTAGCGTTAGTTGGGAAATTGCTCAATGGGGTAAATGGCATATATTTGGGGAGAATGATACACATACAGTAAGTTTGCATTTTCAGAATATATCTCCTTTCCGATATCTTGCGTCAGTGCTGAAGCCAATGTAGCTATTGGTTTGTCAGTACCAAATGAAATTAATGCCCTATTTAAGCGCCAAAAGACCTGAATTTCATTAATTAGCGGGAAGCTGATTTTAGCGTGTTTGTGGTAGATGCATTAGATACCTAATTTGGATATGTGATTTGAACAGGTAGAACTGGAAGCAACGGTGGAAGATCCTGGTACCACATTACGCGCTCCCACAGATGAGATGGGTCTCGCTCCTGCATGTAGAGACACTTGTTTCGGTGATCTAAGACTGCAATTGTGGGAACGGAAGAGTAATGGAAGTAAAGGAAAGGTACATGTTATTTTGGGGCATGCTTACCATATTTGGAAGTTAAAATAGAGATGCATGAATTTTTTAGGGGTCGTTTAGTTTGGGGATAAGAAAACTTATTTCCATATAATTATAAAAAAACTTAATCTCCAACTCTGTAGTAGAATACCTGAAACCAGATTCCTGTATTATGAATGTCGATATAACTTATATTTGAATTTGTGCTATTTTATAAAATGCAGAATAAGAATACTTGTATACAATAGTGGATAAGAATATTTAAAGACAAAAATGCTCTTAAATTAGGGAATTTCTCTTAACAATACATGTATTATTATTATTCACCGCAAAAGATTCTTGCATTATTATTTATCACATAACAATTCTTGCTTACTATTCATTGCATAAGAGATCTCTACAATTCACATCATCAACTTCATCTGCTTGCTAAGCTTGTCTATGACTTTTATTTTTGTTAAATTTTGTCTATTGACTTTTATTTCTGTTTTACGATATTCAGTCTTTTACTCGACATAATTCCACATTGGACAGTTCTATACAATTCACTGGTTTCAAAACTCCCAATTTGTTAAGCAAACAATTCAAATATATTAAAGAATGAGAACGCTACATATATTACTTAGGTGGTCTGCTCTACCAATTAAAGTATTGCAGTTAAGGTAAATAACTCCTTACCTTCCAACCACTAAAATTTCACCTGTTAAAAGAGTACCTTGGTTTAGCCACTCGAGCAATAGAAAGAGATTTGAAAATGTAAATTTGATGGTACAGTTTTGATGCAAACAAAATGGCAGATATCGTTCTATTTCATAACTTCTTTACGTCATATAGTTTTGCAGCATTAATCGCTTTTCCTTTATTTTCAATGACATTGTTGCTGTTTTGTAGGTTATTTTGGATGTTAGAAGCAATATGGCAGGTCTAGAAGTTGGGGGAGGACCATGGTTCAACACATGGAAGGGAAAAGCAGAGATGCCAGAAATTGTTACTCGAGCTATTAACGTCCCTGTGGATTTGGATGGCATATTCGGGTTGACTCCATTTCTCAAACCTCCTGGCCTGTAAGCAACGCAAAAGGCTATAGTTTGTTCTTGATTACATTTTGTAAATAGCATAATCTTGCCTTTTGACCTCTCTCAAGTTGCACCTAACAGTATTGACCAAAATTAAAGGAAAAGAATTTGCGGCTGCAGGTGATTTTATTTAATATATTGTGATGTCTATTTAAAACATATGTTACCAAGGTAATCTTGTCCATCACGGTGGGAGTAGATGGGCTCAAGTCAGTCAAGTACTGTAGGTGGAATTCCAACGTTAAAAGTTTCAGATTCATTAGTACTCGGTAAGTCTCCCATAGACTATCTCAAAAGTGAGACAAGAAAAAAGATGCATACTGTATAATTCATAATCTCCTACGAATGAAATTGTATGCGTATCTAAAATATTCATCATTTGAGCGAAAATATATCTACGAAACATATAACATTCCATTCGTAACCATAAGCTTTCAAATCATGTGGATGCACCAAACTTTTTTTTATGTCCCTTAAAACATAGCATTATCATCATTATAAAAGATATGGAAAAAGATAACCAGTGCTGGCGTTTGTTTCAAAACATGGTGAAAAAGATTTCAGGAAAAAACTAAAAATGTTTTCCGGAAAGACGTTATCAACCTAACGTCGTCAGAAAAAAATTCTCTTTCTACGAAAACTGAAGACACCTCTGTTATGAGAAAAGAAGTTAGTCCGTGTAATAAGAAATACCTCTTTCCAAATGAAACCATACAAAGATAATGACAAAGATAAAAGAGTCCTTACTTTAGATTTTCCCTTCCGCTTAATTGATATATGCATGGCGGCACATAATGGAAATCCTTTTATATGTTCAAATTTACTCAAACTGCATGTGACATAAGATGGAAAACTGCATGGGATAAAATGTGACACGTGGAGCCGAAGACAGAAGACAGTCGGGCCCGAGGGTAATGGTCTCGCTTGTTATCAGAGAGAATGATAGTCATAAAGGTGAAATAAATGTCTACCCCTCGTAGCATTTAATGAAGAATATTCTATAGTATTAAGTGCACGGTCCGTTGCAGAGAATAAAGGCATTTACTGCCTACCGTTACACACTATTTAAGGCCCTCATAATTGTCATTTAAAAGGGGCTTGACCCTAGGATCTTGTTCCCTAGGTATAATTACAAATAGTGGGCTCTGTCATCATTGTAAGTGGAGAATTTTTCTGACAAGCATACACTATGTTCTATCAAAAGCTCAATAACATTTTATTTTCTTGCTTATTTATATTGTCCTTACTGCCTCCGGTAGCACTGTGCTCGGGACTAAGATGTCTGCCGTTTTATTTCAATTTCAAGGCTAAGTCTTACATTTTGTCTTACTCGTCTATTATTTTTTTGGATCAAGTTATTTCACTTGTCTATAAACCATGTATAAATTCAACAGTACCATTTACGGATAAATATTTTGGCGCCCACCATGGGGCATAGACAATCGTGTAACTGAATTGATCCCTGCATATATTACTAACTTGTTTGATTCTTTGTTCTAAGCAAAAATTATTAAAAATGGCAGATAATGGTGTCAACGACACACACAACATTGAGGCCCAAGGAAATCAGCCTCACCACGAAGCTTCCATCAGTGATACCCGCAACGAGGGGAACACGGCCATGCCGGTTCACGGCAAGCAATATCCATGACATGTTCGAGAGGCAACCCCTGACGATGCTGAAGATGAGTATGTCGTTAAAACAGTAAGGATCTTGAGGGAACAACAAAGGACCATTATGGGCCATCTTTCGCGGCAGGATCAGGTCATGACGAAATTAAACCAGGCGTTGTCGGGTGCTTCCAACAATGCGAATGGTCAAGGTGCAGTTCCTCCCGTGCTCCCTTGAATCACACAATGCAGAGGGTCGATAGCAACACCCCAAGGGGCAAAGTCGGCTTTGACAGGGGCGGGGGGAATGGTGGCGGATCCGGTAACAACAATGAGAATGATACTTTTAAGACCAAACTCATGCGGTTCATGAGGGAGATAACGCCCGAATAGATCAAATTCTGAGCGCACCACCAATGCTGAAAGTGTCGGACTCAGAGAAGTACACATAATTGCTGTTCAAACCAAACGTTGTACCATAATCGATCCTAAAGCGGTTTAAAATGCTAGACGTGCCTAAGTACGATGGGACTTCAAATTCTCAGGAGCACATCACCACCTATACAACGGCGGTGAAGGGGAATGATTTGGCTCCCCACGAGATTGAGTCAGTCTTAATTGAAGAAATTCAGAGAGACTCTTATGAAGGGAGCCTTGACATGGTGTTCGCTTTTGCCCGAGCACTCTATAGATTCCTTTGAGATTCTCGCGAACTCTTTCATCAAGGCCCATGCCGGGGCTAGAAAGGTACATGCCCGAAAGGCCGACATATTCAGGATTGCACAAGGAGAATCCGAGTTGCTGTGGGAGTTTATGACTAGATTCCAGAAGGAAAGGATGTTGCTACCGGCCGTACCGGACGAATGGGCAGCTGAAGCATTCACCAAGGGTTTGAATTCGAGAAATTCTGATGCTTCTCGGAAATTGAAAGAAAGTTTGCTCGAGTTTCAGGAAACAACAAGGATGGATGTTCACAACCGGTACGAGTCAAAGATAAGGGTTGAGGATGATCCGCTCGGTTTCCCGGCGTCGGCCCAAGGTCGGGACTGGGAGAAGAATAAAGAGAAATCTAAAGATGATTTCGACATAAATCGACGGTCTTCAAGGGGTCGGTGTTTGCCTTATGAACGGGCCGAAGGACGCGGCAAAGGTTTCCGGTCAGCGGATAGATTCTCTACCGATAGGAGAACTGATTGCAGCCCAAATAACAGGTCGTTGTAAGAGAAGGAAACGTCAGTTTCTCGAGATTCTTCCTACCCCATGATTTTCGAATACAACTTCAACGTCGACGTAGTGGAGTTGGTGTCGGCTATGAGGAACATGAAAGAAGCACGATTCCCGAAGCCAATGAGATATGATCCTAGCCAAAGGGATCCTAATTTGTGGTGCGAATACCATGGGACAAACGGTCACCGGACTGGGGACTGCCGGCATCTGCGCGAAGAGGTGGCGACATTGCTGAAAAACGGCCATCTCAGAGAATTTTTGAGTGATCGGGCTAAAAACAATTACGGCCTCAGTCATGATAATGCGAAACCTTCAAAAGTAGGAGAGGATCCTTGGCGTTTGACGATCAATATGATTTTCGGGGGAATGAGATTAATGGTGTGACATTTTTGGCGGCAAAAAAGACAAAAGGTTTCAGTAACACAAGAAAGAGACTCCAGGAAGTCGCCGAGGACGACATTGCTTTCACGGAGGAAGACGCAGATAGACTGTTGCTACTGCATAGCGATGCCCTGGTAATCTCTCTAAATGTCTTAGATTTTAAAATTAAACGTGTTCTGGTGGACCCAGGAAGTTTGGCCAATATTATCCAGTGGAGACTGTTGGAGCAAACTAAGCTCACCGGAAGTATCATTCCAGCCACGAAACTTCTCGCCAGGATCAATTTGGCACGCGTGACAACCTGGGGAGAGATCCTGCTACCCACGAATGCCGAAGGGGTGATGAAGACGACCCTTTCCGAGGTAGTGGATGGCGATATAGGTTACAATATTATCCTAGGGAGGTTGTACGAGATGAAGGCTGTGCCATTAACATATCATCAGTTTTTGAAACTCCCAACTCCTGAGGGAGTTAAACAAATAAGAGGTGACCAACCGGCAGCAAGGGAGATGAATGCAATATCAGTTTCCAGTAGCAAAGGGAAGGAACATGCGACATAGCAATTACAGGAACCGGCGCCTGCTTCCGAGCCGAGCAAAGTCAACCAGGGGGAGGAGTCGTTGGAGTCTTATCAGGTACCAAGATATTATTAGATGCCAGAAGAAACGGACGCAACTAAATCCACGGTGGAAGAACTTGAACAAGTCGCATTGTTCGAAAAATTCTTGGAGAGGAAGTTCCACTTGGGGACAAGACTACACCCCGAACTCAGTTCTGGATTTATTGAATTTCTCAAACTTAGTGTCGATTGTTTTGCGTGGTCGCATACAGATATGATAGGTATCCGCCGGAAGTGGCTGTGCACAAACTAAGCCTGGATCCCAACATCCCTCCAGTAAGACAGAAAACATGTCCTATTGCCGAGGTCAGGAATAATTTCGTCAAGGAAGAGGTAACTCGCTTGCTTAATATTGGTTCAATCCGACAGATAAAGTATCCTGACTGGCTAGCTAACGTAGTAGTAGTATTCCGCATGTGCGTAGACTATAAGGACTTAAATAAGGCGTGCCGAAAAGACTCGTTCCTATTGCTAAACATTGATCAAATAATTGATGTGACGGCCGGGCACGAGTTAATGAGTTTCCTAGACGCTTACTCCCGGTACAACCAAATCAAGATGAACTTGGAAGATCAGGAAAAAAGTTCATTCATCATGAACTTCGGCACATATTGTTACAATGTGATGCATTTCAGGCTAAAAAAATACCGAAGCCACTTATCAAAGGCTCGTAAATAAAATGTTTGAGAAACAAATAGGGAAAACTATGGATGTTTACATAAATAATATGCTTGTTAAGTCTTTGAACGCAAGTGATCATCTTAAACACTTGCCAAAAGCTTTTGACATCTTAGGGAAGCATAACATGAAGCTGAACCCCGAGAAATGGGCGTTCGGGGTCAGCTCCGGTAAGTTCCTGGGATTCCTAGTGTCACAAAGGAGGACTGAGGTTAACCCCAATAAAATCAAAACCATCAAAGACATCCCAGACCAGCTATCAAGTGTAAAAGAGGTTCAAAGGCTAACAGGGAGATTGGCCGCTTGGAGCAGATTCATTTCACGATCTTCGGAAAAATGCCATCATTTCATAGCACTTCTAAAAAAGAAGAATAACTTTGAGTGGACACTGAAATGTCAACAAGCTTTGAAGGATCTGAAAAAGTATTTGTCAAGTCCTCCGTTACTGTCAAAATCAGGGGAAGGCGAACAACTACTGATCTACTTAGCGGTCTCGGAGATTGTGGGTAAGTGTTATTTTTGTCCGCGAGGACGAAGGTATGAAATCTCCTATTTATTACATTAGTAAAATTTTAACGGGAGCAGAAACTCACTACCCACATCTGGAAAAATTAGCCTTAGCCCTCGTAGTCGCTGCTTGAAAGCATAGGCCTTATTTCCAGTGTTATTCGATAGTCGTGGTGACCACTTTTTCCCTGCGGAATATTCTTCACAAACCTGAACTTTCGGGTAGGCCAGCCAAGTGGGCCGTCGAAATGAGTGAATTTGACATAGAATATAAGTCTAGAACTACGATTAAGTCACAAGTCTTGGCCGACTTTGAAGCCGATTTCAGTTCGGGACTGTTACCTTTGGCTACCAAAGAAGCATAATGGTGTCAGAATCGACATCAGGAGTTTGGAACATATTCACAGACGAAGCTTCTAATGTGAAGGGGTCGGGGCTCCGCATAGTATTGACCATGCCATTGGGAGAAACCCTAAGGCAGGCCATAAGAACTGTTCCTCTGACTAACAATGAAGCGGAGTATGAAGCTTTGATATGCAGAGCTCGAATTGGCCCGGGGACTGGACTCCGAGGTCATAGAAATCAAATGCGACTCCCAGTTGGTGGTAAATCAGGTCTACGAGATCTTCGAAGCCAAAGAGGAACGTATGCAACAATACGTAATGAAGGTCCAGACTCTGCTTGCTCAGTACCAAGAGTGGTCAATTACGCATATCCTGAGGGAAGAGAATGCAGAAGCAGATGCACTAGCTAACCTTGGATCGTACATAGAGATGAAGGGATCGAGCCCGGTACGGTAATACAGTTTATGCATTCGGTATTGGACGCAGATAGCTATTATGAGGTAAACATGACTAATTTGGTCTGGGACTGGAGAAATGAGATTATTGACTACCTCGAGCACGGGAAATTGCCTGAAGATCCTAAGGCATCTTGGGCACTACGCACTAAAGCGGCTCGATACAGCTTCAAGGGGGTCAATTATACAAAAGATCTTTCCAAGGCCTGTTGGCCGATGTTTGGGAGCCTCCAAAGCTAATTATGTTATGCGAGAAGTCCATGAAGGGATCTGCAGAAATCACTCAGGCACAAATTCCTTAGTTTTTAAAATTGATTAGGTAAGGATACTATTGGCCCCAAATGGAAAAAAACGCCAAAGCTTATGTTCAAAAATGTGATAAATGTCAACGCTACGCACCATTGGTACATCAAACGACAGAGCCATTGCACTCAGTTTTGTCACCATGATCGTTCATGAAGTGGGGAATGGATATCATTGGACCACTGCCACTGGCCCCCCGTAAGATAATTTTTTTTTGATATTAACTGACTATTTTTCTAAGTGGGTTGAAGCAGGTCCTTATCAGAAGATCGGTGAACGTGAAGTGGTGGATTTCTTGTGAGAGAACATAATATTTGGGATACCAAAAGAGATAGCCTGCGACA
This sequence comes from Nicotiana obtusifolia, assembly GCA_002018475.1. Taxonomy (NCBI): domain Eukaryota; kingdom Viridiplantae; phylum Streptophyta; class Magnoliopsida; order Solanales; family Solanaceae; genus Nicotiana; species Nicotiana obtusifolia. Next base: position 126,041 of record MCJB01032832.1, on the reverse strand, counting down.
ACGGACCGTAATTTATAGGCGTGAAGGTCCCAAAGTTCCTTGAAGACTTGAAAATCAAGCGGATCACATCATCACCCTATCATTCGAGCGCAAACGTCCAAGCAGAATCAACGAACAAGGTGGTTATACAAAATCTCAACAGGAGATTGGAAGCAGTTAAAGGTAAATGGCCCGAAGAGCTGCCAGGTGTACTATGGGCGTATCGAACAACGGCCAAATCAAGCGCGGGGGAGACTCCTTTCGCTCTTGTGTACGGGGCAGAAGCCCTGATCCTAGTGGAAGTAGGAGAACCTACTCTAAGGTATTTCCGGTCAAACAAAGAAGCAAATAATGAAGCAATGTTAGTCAATTTGGAGCTGCTCAACGAACGCAGGGACTTGGCGCATATAAGGATGGCAGCCCCAAAAGCAGAGAATAGATAGATATTACAATGGAAAAGCCAACCTCCATTATTTCAAAGTAAGAGGCTTGGTTTTAAGGAAAGTAACTCAGAATACCCGGGAGCTCAATGCAGGGAAGCTAGGTCGAACATGGGGAGGCCTCTACCGGGTTTCAGGTGTCACCGCGAAAAAGGTCATACAAGTTAGAAAATCAAGATGGAGAAAAGTTGCCAAGCAAATGGAACGCGGCACACCTCAAGAGATACTATTGCTGATAAACATCGCATGTAATGAAAGAATATGCTGCACTCTTTTTTCCTTCGTCTAGTTTTTGTCCCAATTAGGTTTTTCTGGTAAGATTTTTAACGAGGCATCAACGGAAATCATACTACGAAGGAAGCTTCAGCATCAGCAATAAGTCATTTAAATGACAAGGCACACAAGCAAAGAAACACTATGGAGCGGTTAGATAGTCTTTTGCTCGATAGCAAAGTTCATACCAAGAAGTAAAGTTTGCTGTCGAACTAAGATTACACCGTTCGCAAGTGCATGAGGGATTGTTAGATAATCTTTGGGTCGATAACATAAATTCCTAAGGGTAAGTGAAATTTGCTATCGAACTGAAGATTATCTAGCAATTCACTAGTGGAATCCTCGAAGGAGAAAAACTTTCAGTGTTCAAATTTGAATATTTCGCATTTGAATACTGGCGGGAATGATATGAGGATGCGGCAACAATGACTTCCACGTCGAGCGGAATACGAAAATTAAAAAAAATGTTGTATCATCGAGACTGGGGACTGAGCGGCCAGCCCCATAGAAAGAAGTGTACAAGTTAGCCACAAGAAATGGCAATTTTATTTTAGCACAACGAATGCTTATGTACTTTTGAAAATGGAAAGAATAAAGAAAAGTCATTTTATTTCTACCTTGTTTCCTGTCTGAACAATGAATTGATTTTATCATTTGAAAGTTAAACAAGTACTTCAAATGCTAGTACAGTAATGAATAGGAGACATCCTCTTCAAGAGCACCGTAAACATAAGAGAGCCCTCTCTTATGAAAACCCTCACGTTAAAGGGTTGATTTCGGAAGAACTTAAGCGCGAAATCCAAATGCTTTCGGGGGGAAATCATCCAAAGCTTTGTACAATTAGACGCAAACAGTAAAACTTGCGCAAACACTTAAACAAAAAAAGACGCAAAGAGCAAACTTACGCAAATACTTAAACAAAAGGACGCAAAGAGGAAAACTTATACTTGAACGAAAAAGTGTCTCTATTTACAATAAATGTTCTAAACAACACAAGTACACAAGTGTGAAAAAGAAAGCAAAAAATAAGTTGATGCATCTCCGGAACCCAGAGGAAGAGAAACATCTACGCCCCCAAGAGAAGTGGGTAGATCCACCGCCGGTTCGATATCTTTGGCCTTCATCATTTTGGCTTTCAGCATCATTGCCTTCCGGTTCTTCTTTAGTTCTCAGAACTCAGAAACCAGAAGAATCGATAGCATCAAGCCAGGCCGGAATACTCCTTTTTGCAGCTACCTCCAACTCACGAGCCTTAGCGATTTCGGCATCAAAGTCAATGGCACCCGCTTTGGCCTCTTCCAAGGTTTTTCTCCTCATGCTATACATAGCATATGTTTTTTCAATAATGAGGGAAGCCGCTTGGTGACGTCCACAATACACCTCAAAGAGATATGATACGATCGTATGCAATAATAATTACACAACTATGAGTCAGAGTCGAATCCACTAGGAGTTATAATGGGTGTCAGGAGTATATATCTGAAGCAAGCGAATGGACTACCTAAAATTGCACTTCCACAATAGAGTTTTGATTTCTACTTCTACTATTACTCTAATGATAGCAAGCTGAGGTAAATAGAGTAGAGATGAATGTTTTTGATGTTTTACCAAATAGTTTAAAGGCCAAGGGATGTGACCATAACCTAGGTGTTTGCCTAATGGGATAAAGACATTAACACTTATTTTGTTGATTGGGGTGTATTATAGCTCTCAACTTTATGTTACCCACTTAATACTTTTCGGTCAAAGAGTGATTTTTCCCAATTTGGTTTTCTCAAGTCCAAATAGTTATCAAGCAAAATAGTTGATACTAGCTCAAGTCGGGTTCTTACTATCTCTAGTTTGAACCCTTTAATTAGGCTAATCAATCTCTCAATTAACCCAATTCCTTGTTAGCCAAGTTATCTTAGACTAGGTCCCTCTTTCTCAAGTAGAGACTAAGTCAAATAGGCATGAATCAAATGTTTGCAACCATTAATTCTAAAATTGAAGCATGAACTAAGCTAAATAATCAACACCCAATCTTAATTAAATTAAATACCCGTAAGGTTTACATATTAGGGTTGGGTCAAAACCCTAGTAAAAATCTAGTCTCATAATGAGAATTGAAGAAAATAAAGAAGAAAAGTTAATTCAGCTCATAATGAAAGATTAAAATGATGAAATCTAATGTTTAAGCACTAAAATAGTGTCAAACTTCCTAAAGTAGTAAAAAGAAATGGCTACAATAGCTTTTAATGTTCAAACATGACCTAAATTTGTAAAACTCGTCTATTTATACTAGGCCAAAAATTACGGACAAAAATGCCCCTCGGGAGGTTCTGCGGCCGCACAATTTCATGTGCAGTCCGCAGATTTCTTCAACTGGCAGGAAGGTGAGTTTTGCAGCCGCACATTTTTGGATTGTGGCTATGAAGTAACTTCTACGGCCGCACAATTCTTGTGCGGTCTGCACTTCACAAAGGCATCAGGATTTGGTCTTAGTTTGCATATTTTCTTAACTTTGAATCTTTGTCAGTGACAGTCCAGTTCCGTGGCCGCACAATTCATGTGCAGTCCGCACATTGCTAAAAATCTTGTTGGGTTCTGCTGCTTGGTTTGCGGCCACAGATGGAATTCTGCGGTCCGCAATTTCTTCTGGGGCTGACATCAAAATCACGGACAGTGGAGATATAGATTTTATTATGCTTTATGATCTTCTTATGCTTCTCCTCTAATCGGACATACTTTTCCTTGGGAGCAGCAAGCTCTTCAGCTTTCGAGGTTAAGGCTGCCTCCAAATTACTCAATCTTTCAGCATAGGCAGCCTCACGATCGGATGCAGCAAGAACGACATTATGAACTTCAACCCATTTGGCCCTAGTTTCTTAAAATTGTGCCCTTAATAGGGCAACGTTTGGATAAGTGTAGAAAAAACTGTGGCCGCACAATTGCATTGCGGACTGCACAAATTGAAAGGGAAAAATGCCAACTCTCTGAAGTTTGTTTGTTAGAGAAATGGCCAAAGTGCGGCCGCAAGTCAAAATCAGCGGTCTGCAACAAATTCTGCGGCCGCACAGCAGATTTTGCGGACCACAAAACAAAAAAAGGCTTCTGAGCCCCAGGTAGCAGAGTGCAGACCGCAATAGGAATTCTGCGGCCGCACTCAACCCTCTGTCCCCCAGTCAAAACCGTCTCCTATAAATAGAAGGCCTAGGGTTAATCTTACGTTTTTTTCCCCTCTCTAAGCATTCACAAATCTAAAACAGTGAAATCGTCTAGTAAATCATCTGCCACACACACTCAACATCTGTGATCACTCAATTGATGTGCTTCATATCTGGTATGCCTCAATTATTTGTAGAATTTTTTAATTTTTAGTTTAATTTACAACTCGTTAGTTAGTTTTAGGCTATTTGTCAGTAGAATTCAATTATACAACCATGTGGGGTTAAAATTGTAGTAGGTCAACTAGTACTTGCTCTATGGAGAATGGATAAATAGGTTTTCATGATTATATACTATCACCATGTCAAATTTGTGCAGACATTGTAAACCCTAGAGCTCTGATCGTAGTTATGTTGAAATCTGCAGCCACACAAGAAATTGTGCGATCCGCAAAAGTTGAAATTAGGGCACATTAGTCAAGCATGATTCTGTGGCCGCTATGAAAAACGTGTGGATCGCAGAAATCCCATTGCGGCCGCAGAACAACTAGTTCTCTGTTATCAGAGAGTTGTCAATTTGATGACTCACATATGCGGACCGCAGAAAAGTGATTGCGGCTGCAAAACATCCTATTCTCTATTATCAGAGAGTGGGCATATTGGTGGTAACTGAGCTGTAGCCCAATGATAATTGTGCGGACCGCAATCTTCCAGGGGTCGAGGCAAGAGTGCTTTACCCCTTGTCCTCCAAAAGATAATCTCAAAGAAGGCTACAGCCGGACGAGGGAGAAATGCAGAGCCCTCTGAATCCAGTTCTTATGCTTCGTCTAGGGAAGCATCGGAGGGAAACTCGGTTCAAGAGCTGCTGGTTGTCCAATCAAATCCATTAGGAAGGTATCAACTCCGGGATGAGCCTTCAACATCACATAGCACCTCCGAGAGTTCGGAAGGTGCTAGTCAGGCTTCTGAGCCCTCCTCTACACCTGTTCCTGAGGCACCAGCGACTACAGTTGATGATATCCCAGATGATGGCCGAGGGGGAGATACTATAATTGTCGTCCTTGAGCGGTGGAAGAAGAAAAAGGTCTCGTCAGTCTGGCTGCCTTCACTAGCTTCCGTGGGCGGTGACCGGTGAGGTCGCTCACTCTTGAGACAGTTCCAAGTGAAAGATCTTGAACAGTATAATCCAGCAGTCTTGAGGCAGTCCCGAGAGTGGAAGGGGTGGATTTGGTTCACCCAGACGTAGTGGACGCGAAGGAATAACTTGTCCAGGAGTTCTAAGCCAGTGTGGCGCACATCAAGAAAGGGACAGAAATAACAAAAGTGAGAAACCTAAAAGTGCGTTTTGACTAGCACGCATTTAACAACCTACTTGGGGTTTGATGATGTTAAGCCAGCACAATATTTGGAGAAGTTGGCAATGGGGGATGCAGCTCGCCCGTGGCTCGATTCTGGCAGCTCCTGGGCCACCACCACCATGGATTACAGTATGGGTGTCTATTCACAGAAATACTCTGAGTGTCGAGGCGAAGGGGTGCCAGACCTTTGTATGTAGTCGACTCGACCTGTGTCAGAATGGGACAAATCTTCCTATCCCGCAGTCAGTTCTAGTTGCCTCCATCATGGCTGGGTGTCCGATCAATGTGGGTGCCATGACGTCGGCTTAAATATCTATGGTCGCCAGGCAAGCTAATACCTCCTACCCGTATCCCAACACCAGTACTGAGTATCTTATGGATGCATAGGTGGAGCGGAGAGATTTTAATACGAAGGTGAGGGCAAAGAAGCCCTTCTCATGGTACTCGTTGATGGATGCACACAACCCTAAGAAAAAGGGTCAGCAGACTACCATCGTAGGCCAGTTTGATGAGCCATCGGTGGTAGCTGCAGAGACAGTCAACATGCCATCCACTTCAGCAAAACACTTCAGCCAGTGCAGCAGCTATGCCCCCACCTTCAGCCTCAGTGCCTCCAGCAGCCCCCACTACAGGTTCCACCTCGGCATTGAAGCTGGTTTAGATGCCCAGTGCTCCACTATCTGCACTGCGAGTCATCCAGACACTGGCAAGCCTCGACAACTGGATGCAGACAGCTACTGCAAAGCTGTTTGACATACCTAGTATTGTTGTAGCACAGTCCTCCATTCCGGCACCTCAGATGCCCCCAATAGTAGAAGAAACATTGAAGAAGCTCCTGGACAACCAGAATACTATCATGGCTACACTTGTGCAGCATGGGTGAGTGATAGAAGAGCTGGGCAAGGAAGTGAAGAAGATGCAGAAGTCCCAAGCTTCTAAGAAGTCAGTGGACAAGCTCCGGAGACAGGTTATCAAGCTTGCAGCAGCCGGAGACATTCCATTTGACATGTTAATTGACCCGCACCATCCAGGCCCAGATCCTACAGCACATATAGCACCAGCTGGCCAGTCTGAGGAGCCAGACATTGCTGCTGACACTTCTGAGGCAGTACGTCAGATGTTCACCAACCCAGCCACTCCCCGAGTTGAGGATGATGAGATCCAGTTGGATGAGGCTGAGGTCGGTGATGCTGCTGTGGACACAGAGATGGCCAAGGAGCTTTCTTCACTCTTACCTTTCCTTTACTCTTATTTTTTTAAGCATTAGGGACAATGCTTATTTTTATTCGGAGGGGTAGATTTTATTTGATATATTTTGATGATTCTGAAACATTTGGCCTATAATTAACTTGATACTATTTTCTTCTTCTTTCTCATTTTGTATATATTCTCTCTACTCTCTCATTATGTATATTCATTACGCTTTCAATAGTTTTTGCTTTGTAGTTTCTTTATGTTTGTTTTCTTATTAGTTAGTGTTTAACTAGGTAGATTCTTTTTGAATTTGTAGCTTCTCTTTGATTTAGTAGCTTCTTTTTTATATATTAATGGATAATAAGCCTTTTATTTTCTTAATGCTACGGTTCTTTCGAAAGGTAGTTTTTGTGTGAACCGAGTGACTCTTCCCAACGATGGATGATGTGACAACCTTCTTAAAGGACTGAGTCCGTTGAGGTGTTTAGGAAATAATAACAGTAGTAATGAATAAAAAGACCTAATTAAGTCATGCTCGAAGAGTCAAAAATGCTTCACTTGGGACCAGCAGACTTAACTACATGCTTATGGTTAAAAATAAGTCTTTTGGAAAGAAATAGATCTAGTTACTGACTTTGTGACTCTTGTGTTGACCTAGGCAGTCATCAAGTGGTTTAATCGAACCATAGTGATTTTCAATCTTGAATGTGATCATTGTGGGCCCTAGACTCTATCCTCTTTAATAATCCAGTTGTGTGAGAGATGAGATGCTTTTGTTTCAAGTCCAAGTACCCGTGCGAATGGTCTAGAACTTGCCCCGAATGTGTTTCAAGGCGAAATCTTAAGTTTTTCTTAGCTTGAGAAGTGATTGTAGGATTTCCTTGACCCGCTTGAATTTTTTTCATTGCCCGCCAATGTTGTTATCCCTAGTCAACCTATTTGAGCCTCGAGCCCTTCTCATTTGATAACCATGTTACAAGCCTTTACCCGTTTTGTCGTGACCCTCTCTTAGTACCTGAGCTTTCCTTAACACTCCTGTGATACAATTAGATAAAAATGTAAGTTTGGGGGAGAGACAAGGATCTTGAAAGAGGTATCAAGGCACAAAAAGAGAAAAGAAATGATGAGAAGGAAAGGCAAGAAAAGGGAAGAACAAAATAAAAATGCAAAAGAAAGTGAATAAGTTGAAGAGTTGAAGGGATGCGAAGAAAAGTAATGATACATAGCATGGAGAAATCAAAGAGGGATAAAATGAATGTCATGATCAAGAAAGAGTGATGCTAAGTCTCTCTAGTTCCCCCAAGAAAAAGAAAGTGCCTCAAAGAATTGGCAAGGCATGAGTCGAGAAAAAAAAAATGGAGTGCTTAAGGAAAGATGAACCCGCTCTACCATAACATATTCAACCTTAATCCAAAAGCCTTCATTACATTCTCCGAAAAAAGCCCTACGTGATTTCAAGCCGAGTGAGCTTACATTAGTGGCAATCTGCATGAGGGGCAAGCTTATGGTACTTAAGCCGTACTTGCGACATTCTCTTGAGAGAGATGAATGAACCTTTCGCAAATCTTTATTTTGATGGAGTGCTAAAATTCTTAAGTGAGATAGGCAAACGGAGAGTAGAGGAGGAGGAGTTTGGGATCCACTATGACCTACATGAAAGAGCGAGCTTCCTTGATGAATAAGGTCAACGCTTGATGCTCAAGTGTCATATTAGAATTATATATGCATAAAAGTTTAACTTGTCGCCTTGTTGATAATACATAAGTAGTATGGGTAATTGTTCGTCCTAATTGATGTTTGAATGACGCACCTTTGATTGGCTGGAACAGCCCTTAACTTGTGGAGGTGGGAACTATTTTATTTGCTTGAGGACAAGCAAAGCCTTAAGTTTGGGGAGTTGATAAGTGGGGATTTTGACTATTTATTAGCATCTTTTAGCTTTTGTTTTGGTCTAAAAGTATTGAATTTTGTTCTTGAAACTGATGAAATGTGCTAAATTGCAGGAATATTGAAAGATGGACTCCCGAGATGAAATCCAACTCAAAAGAAGTAATCAAAACTCAAGGCAATAAAAGGCACAAAAACTCACAAAGTATGGACCACAGAATTTCATCTGCGGCCGCAGATGATGAAGGAAAGTCCAGCAGACTTTTGTGCAAAGTGCGGACCGCACATGAATTGTGCGGCCGCAAAATATGGGCTAGGAACAAGCAAAGAATGTGCAAATTCCCAAGTTTCAAGCTCCTCAAAAGTGTGGTCCGCACAAGAATTGTGCGGCCGCAGAAGAAGTGTTGTGCAGCCGCAATGGAAAACATGCGGACCGCAAAAGACCAAGCTGCGACCGCAATTACAACTCTGCGGACCACAGAAAGAGTGCCTCGCGGCCGCAGATAAGAATTATGCGGCCGCAAACATCCAGTTCCTAACAAGTTGAAGAAATCTGCGGACCGCATATAGAATTGTGCGGCCGCAGAACCTCCCAAGGGGCATTTTTATCCGAAATTGTCAGCTTTGTATAAATAGAAGAGTTTCATGAAATTAGGTTAATTTTTGACATCAGCAACTATAGTAGCTATTTCTCTTTACTTCTTTTAGTAGTTTTTCATATTTTGGGATATCTTAACATAGATTTTATCATTTTGATTCAACAATATGAATTTATTTATAATTTCTTCTTCTATTTCTTCAATTTCAAGCATGAGTAGCTAAATATTTACTAAGGTTGTGACCCAACCCTAGTATGTAAATCTTATGGGTGTTTAACTTAGTGCTTGTTTATGGTTGAGTGTTTATTATTTGACCTTGTTCATGCTTTAATTTATGGAATTCACGGTTGCAAACATTAGTTCATGCCTATTTGACTTAGTATCTACTTGAAAAGGAGAGACTTAGTCTATGACAACTTGGCTAACAAGAAATTGGGTCAATCGAGAGATTAATAATCCCAATTAAAGGGTTTAACCTAGAGATAGTGATAACCTGACTTGAGCTTTTATCAACCGTTTTGTGCAATACTCATTTGGACTTGAGAAAGCCAAATTGGGCAAAATCACTCTCTAATCGAGAGGTATTGAGTGGATAATTGAGAGTCGATAGCTATGATACATCCCGATCAACAAAATAAGCATTAAGGTCTATATCCCATAACGCAAACACCTAGGTGACAGTCATATCCCTAGGCTTTTCACAAAACTTGAAAAACAACAAAAATAGTTCTCTTAGTTTCATTTCTTAACTTTGCAATCTAGTTTAAATTAGACATAGAATCAACCCCAATTTGTGGAAGTGTAAATTGAGGTAGTTCAAATTCACGTACTACAATATATATGCCTAACTCCCATATATAACTCCCTGTGGAAATCGACCCCGACTCTTGTTGGGTACTATTATTGCATCGAATGTTTCATAACCTTGAATTGAGGTATGAAATTGGACGAGATCAGAACCCGCCGAGTCGCTGAAACAAATGAAAGAAGAAGAATCAACAATAGTATAGGATGATCTTTAACTAGAAGAAGAGACAAACGATGAACTTATGAGTGCGTTTCTACAACTTCGGAAAGGATGAAGCTGTGGCCCGAATGATGTCTTTTGCGGCAACTACAACGAACTCATTACATCTATCCATGGTCATTTTCATCATCCATAGTGGCTAGCAGAGCATGATGGCCACGTTTGATGAAATTTATCATTCCCCTATAAAAATTCTTAGGGGAATAAAGGTTCATTTAGCGAGCTAAGGTTAGCTCGTCTCCCCTCTCCTGGCACAAACATTGAAGACAGGTGACTGTCCTCCACACGGAAGGACATGTGCTAGGCACACCTGGTAGTGGATGCAGAACTCCACAATAACGGATCCCCGCTCAAAGAGAATGGCCCCAAAATGAAGGGATACGTATAAAAATACGTGAAACTCTTCTTGGGTAGGGTTATCCGCTCCGCCAGATCAGGAGCGATAATGTCTAAATCCTGGCAATGGAAGTCTTCCTTCACAGCGGAAATGCTGGAAGGGCGGACAGAAGAAGGGTACACACCAACGATAAACGTACAAGGGTTAGCAGAAGAAAACTTTTCTTTGAAGTCTTTAGTTGTGACAAGACTTCTTGGGATGATGGAGCTCACTGTAGGAGGAGGAGCATCATCGGCTTTACCTTTGTTCTTTGAGGAACTAAGGATTTTTGAAGAAGAAGCCATTTTTATCAGAAAGGAAGGAAGGGTTTCTGTGAAGAAGAAGGTTAAAGAAAGGTTGAAGCCAAGTACGAGTTGAATAAATAGAGTTTGAGAAAGTTTGGAGAATTAGCAAGTGTAAATGAAGAAGTTTGATGCATATAAGTAAAGGAATAGGCGGCTAAAATCATGACCATAATTACCTCGGTAACCGAAAAAAGCTGTCATGACCCAAAACCTATCTAACCTGTCGTGATAGATCCTAACATGGAATTAGGCAAGTCGATAACTCAATTATTTCCAGCAACCTTAAATTTAAGATGAGCTGAAAACAGGTTTAATAATTTAAGATCTAATAAACTGGATAAGATCAAAAAAACTAAATATGGAAAAATCCCCAAATCTTGGGTGTCACCGAGTACATAAGCATTCTATATATAACAAGAAAGTAGGGTACACTGTCTAAAAAGCAAGACTAAATACATAAAACCGAAAGATAGGGAAAGGAGGATCAAGGTCTGCGGATGCCAAACAGCTACCTCGATGATCTCCAAACAGGTAGACTCCACGATCAACTACCATTGTTCCCGAAAATGCCTGAATCTACACACGTGGTGCAGGGTGTAATGTGAGTACAACCAACTCAGTAAGTAACAAGTCTAACTATTGGACTGAAAGTAGTGACGAGCTCAGTAGGTACAGTTCAATATAGAATTAACAGTACAGAAATGTAGGCATGCTTTCAAGTTCAACAGATAAACTCAATACAAACAAAATAGATCAACTCAGAATGATATGAGGAATGTGACATCTCTATATCTATATGTCAATGTACATGCTTTATGTGATGCACTACAATGGAAGCCTCGCATACTCACACTCTCAAAGAACTCAATCACTTAGTACAGTTGGGGCGGGTCTAGCCCAGGGAAGATCCTTCCCTCAATAAAAATGTATAGGGCAACTCCATGCCCATGGACCTCCATCCCCAATATAATATTCACTGCGCTCACTGTGGGGGTGCAGACTTCGGAGGGGCTCCTTCAGCCGAAGCGCTATAATAAGCCAGGTCCAGGTATAAATAAATAAAAAATATATGTTGCAGCGTGCAGCCAGATCCCATAATATCCTCATAATCAGGCCCTCGACCTTACTTAGTCATCAATCTCTCCAGTCTCTCGGGCTCTCAATAATCATAATAAACAGTCCAAATAGCGATGATATAACGCATTAATGAAGAACAAGAGAGACTGAGATATAATATACGAGTAAAAACTGTGACTGAGTAAAAAGTGGCAATATAATAGATAATTCAACATGTAACACGACCTCTGGGGGTCCCTACAGTATCAACACATAGCCTAAGCATGATTCTAATATGATTTATAGTTCAATTTCTATAACAGGTGGAGAATATACGGATAACAACAGATTATTCAACTATACAGTCCCATGGAATTGACCGAATCACAATTTCTATGGTGCACGCCCACACACCCGTCATCTAGCATGTGCGCCACCTTTCAGGGTTTCATACCCTAGAACTAAGTTTAGAACTGTTACTTACCTCAAACCGTGTGAAACTCTACTCCAATCACTCAGTACTGTATATGGACAATCCATCCCAGGGAAGATCCATCCTTCAATACAAAGATCAACTGGCAGTCAGTCACTCAATACAATATAGGGCCAATCCAGCCCAAATATAAAAGTTTAGAGCAAATTGTAACGACTCGGCCGGTCGTTTTGAGAGTCGTAGCCTCATTCCCTTATTTACTACTCACTTTGTGCTTTACAGTTGTTATATGACTTGCCGGGGTAGCTGGTTCGGGTCCGGAGAGGTTTCGCAATAAATTGAGACACTTAGTCTCAAGGTTAAAAGCTTAAGTTGAAATTGCTGACCGGATGTTGACTTATGTGTAAACGACTCCGAAATGGAGTTTTGATGATTCCGTTAGCTCTGTTGGTTTATTTTGGACTTAGGAGCGTGTCTGAATTTTGATTTGGAGGTCAATAGTAGAATTAGGCTTAAAATGGCGAAGGTCGGAAACTTGGAGGTTTGATCGAGGGTGGACTTTGTGGTTACCGAGCTCGGATTGGAGTTCTGGGAGTTGGAGTAGGTCTGCGTTTTCATTTGGGACTTGTGCGCAAAATTTGAGGTCAATCGGACGTGATTTGATAGGTTTCTGCGTCGTTTGTAGAAGTTGAAATTTTCTTAGTTTCAATAGGCTTGAATTGGGGTGCGATTCGCATTTTTTATGTTGTTTGACGTGATTTGAGGGCTCGGCTAAGTTCGTATGGTATTTTTAGACTTGTTGATATAATTGGTTGAGGTCCCGAGGGCCTCAGGTGGAGTTCGGGTGATTAACGAATCGAATTTAGAGTTTGGAAGGTTGGAAGCCTTCTGGTGCAATCGCACCTGCGGAACTTTGATTGCAGGTGCGGGCTCGCAGGTGCAAGATGGGGAGCGCAGAAGCTACCTAGGAGGGAGGTGTGCAGTGGTCGCAGGTGCTTGGGCAATTTCCGCACCTGCGTGGTCGCAGATGCAACGTCATGAGCGCAGAAGCGGAATTGGCCAGTGGGGAGAGCTTGCGCAGGTGTGATGGAAATTCCGCACCTGCGGTTGTGAAGATGAGGAGGCAGGACCACCGAAGCGAAGGGATCCGCGAGGCAGGTCCGCAGAAGCGGAGGACTTTTCCGCAAAAGCGGAACCGCAGATGCGGTTAAGTTTCCACAGGAGCGAAAAGGCTTGACAGAACCTTAAATTCAAGGGTTCGCGATTTTTCTTCATTTTTGAACATTCCAACTCAGTCTAAGGCAACTATTTAGAGGATTTTTGAAGGGTTTCTTGAGGTAAGTCACTTGTGATCAAATTTGTTCAATAATAATGTTTCCCCATTGATTTTCCCGCATAGATTATGTGGTTTTGAGGTGTAAATTAGGAATTTGAGGCTAGGGATTTGGAGAGTTTAATTTGGGGATTAAGTGACGATTTGGTGTCGGATTTTGCTAAATTTGGTATGGTTAGACTTGTGGTTGAATGAGCTTTCGGATTTTATGACTTTTATTGGATTTCTAGATGTAGGCCCGGGTGCCGACTTTTAAGTCGAATTTTGACTTTTGATTTATAACTTAGTATTTTTTTAGTGGAATTGTTTCCTTTAACTCCTGCTGAATGTATCGAGTTGTTTATGGCTAGATTCGAGACGTTCGTAGGCCGATTCACGAGGCAAGAGCTTGCTAGGGAAGTGATTCGCATTGCTTGAGGTAAGCATCATATTTAAACTTGGTTTAGGCACTAGTTGCCTGAATTGTTGTGATACCCACGTGCTTTTGGGTGCACATGTGTGGGGGTGATCCCGTGTGCGGACACCGGAGTTGTGTATTCATGTTTGGGTTATGCTCAGGCTCCTATAAGCCTAGATATGACCATTAAGCTTAGAGCTTCGATATTTAACATGTGGTAATAGTTTATGTGATCTAATTAAGATATGATGAGTCTACTTAGAAGTTTAATCCCTGAACGAACTTGAGTTGTTCGTGCAGCACGTGAGTTTTCCATGCGGATCCATATATTGACATTATTGACATCTGAGTTGTCCGTGTCGCACGTGAGTTGTCCGTGCAGATTCTATTGTTAGTACGTGAGTTGTCCGTGCAATGTATGAAATTTGTAGTTTCTTGATCATTTATCTGATTTACTTGTTTTCTTTCCCCTACATGCCATAATACTGTTGAGAAGGGTATTTGAGAATCAGTGCACATGCACACATGAACGTTGTATCACGAAGCCTTACGGGCTAGCTTTAAATCTCATATTATGTTAATCAAAAGGATAGAATTGTACTGATTTAACTAGTGATTTCAACAAATTAAACTTCTCTTACCTTGCCTTGTTTATTTACATATACTTTTGGAGTTGGTTGTACTTACACTACACCCTGCACCTCGTGTGCAGATTCAGGCATTTCTGGGCACGACGGTTATTGATCGTGGAGTCTACCAATTCGGAGATCATCGAGATAGCTGCCTGGTTTCCGTGGACCTTGATCCTCCTTTCTCTATCTTTCAATTATATGTATTTTGTCTTACTTTTCAGACAGTGTACCAGACTATGTTGTTATATATATGTAGATACTCATATACTCTGTGACACCCAAATCTTTTGGGAGGATTCTTGTGTTGATTTTGAGGTTCATATCCAACACTTGTGAAATTCTTAATTATCTAAACTTACTTCCGCACATTTGAGTTTTAAAAATTTTAGTATGTGTGAGATGTCAGCTTGCCTACTACTATGATAGGCGCCATTACGATAGGTCGAGTTTTAGGTCGTGAGACAAATCCAGCCCAGGGCAGATCCAGCTATAATATACATAGTAGCTACGCTCATGTGAGTGTGCAGACTAAGTAGGGGCAGATCCAGCTCAAGCGCTATAATAAGCCAGATCCAGGCATAAAATCATGCTTCAGCCAAGTGCTGACATTTTTTCATGACATATATTGCCATTCATTAATACATCATATTAACCTCTCCAGTCTCTCGGGCTCACAATGTCATGAAAATTAGCACGACATGATGATATGATGTATCAATCAATGGCAACAGAGAATGAGATAAAATATGCAAATGATAGATGTGACTGAGCACATAACTATAAATTAAACAAGTAATTCATCAGCAACACGACCTCTGTTGGTCCCAAAAATATCGGCACCTGGCCGAAGCATGATTTTAATATGAGTCTCAGCTTAATTTCTCTAACACGTGGAGGATATGTGGGTACTGACATGATTATTTGATTATGCAACTCCAGGGGAACAATTAAGTCACAATTTCTATGAGGCACGCCCACACGCCCGTCACCTAGCATGTGCGTCGCCTCCATACCAATCACATAATACGTAATTCAGGGATTTATACCCTCAGAACCAGTTTAAAAGCGTTACTTACCTCAAACTGTGCGAAACCCTACTCTAACAAGCCCTTACCTCGCGAAATGGCCTCCAAATGCCTCGAATCTAGTCACAATTTCGATACAATCAACACGAGCAAAAGGAATCAATCCCATAAGAAAACACTAAATTTTGAATCAAATTCAAAAAGTCGACTCAAAAATTGGCCTCCGGGCCTACGTCTCGGAATCCAATAAAAGCCACAAAATCCGGAAGTACAATTAACCACGAGTCCAACCATACCCATATTCACCAAAATCCAACACCAACTCGACACCCAAAATTCCCAATTTAAACTCTCCGAATCCCTAGCCTCAAACTCCTAACTTATACCTCAAAACCACACAACCTATGTGGGAAAATCAATGGAGAAACATAATTATTGAATAAATTTAATCACAAGTGACTTGCCTCAAGAAATCCCCCAAAAATTCTCTAAAAAATTGCCAAATCCCGAGTTTGAAATGTTTAAAATGGTGAAAAATCACGGAACCCTGGTTTTAATATGCACTGCTAGTGATTCCGCTTCTGCAGTCCATTTAGCCGCATCTGCAGCACCGCTTTTGCGGTCACAAATTCCACATCTATGGAGGTCACTTAAGGTCCAGGCAACCCGCTTCTACGGTCCCAAATCCTGCTCCTGCGGGTGTGCTTCTACGCAAATCCGTCCGCTTATGCGGACCAACCTCCCTAAGTCCTTTTCCACTTCTGCGACAAGCCACCCGCATCTACGAGATCGCAGGTGTGGTATTTCCCTCGCACTTGCGCAATTACTTCCACTCATCCTGAACCACATCTGCGACACCATGGCCGCTTCTGCGTCTCCACACCTGCGACCAATCCCTCGCAGGTGCGGTTGCACCAAACCTGACCACAACAGCTCCTCCAAAACTCCAAAATACAATCCTATTTCGATCCGAAGCAGCCTCGAGGCTCCCAGGACCTCAACCAAACATACCAACAAGTCCTACAACATGATACGAACTTAGTCGAGCCTTCCAATCGCATTAAACAACGTTAAAACCACGAATCTCGCATCGATTCAAGCCTAATAAACTTTTGAACTTCCAACTTCTACATTCGATATCAAAACTTATCAAATTACGTTCAATTGAACTCAAATTTTGCATACAAGTCAAATAATACCACAGACCTACTCCAACTCCCGGAACCCCAATCCAAGCCCGGTAACCACAAAGTTCACTCTTGGTCAAACTTTCAAATTTTTAACTTTCGCCATTTCAAGCCTAATCCAACTATAGACCTCCAAATCACAATCCGGACATGCTCTTAAGTCCAAAATCGCCCAATAGAGCTAACGAAACCATCAAAACTCTATTTCGGAGTCGTTTACACACAATTCAATATTCGGTCAACCTTTTCGACTTAAGCTTTCAACAGACCTACGTGTCTTAACTCATTCTGAAACCTTTTCGGACCGGAACCAACTATCCCGGCAAGTCACATAGCAGCTATAAAGCACAAAATAAGCAGTAAATGAGGGAACGGGGCTACAACTCTCAAAACAACCGGCCGGATCGTTACAAAAGCGATGCTGAATCATGGGATGACACGTGTTCGGGACATTAAATGCAAAAACGTGCGTCTAATTAACCTTCAGAAAATTTTCAGAGGGGATCGAAGATTTTTTCCGCCAAGAAAGGTATCTCTACTAACTTTCTGGTGACACAAAGTTATGCTACCGGAAAGCAGGGCGACTATCTGTATGGGGTAAAATGTGTTCATATTTAATGTTAGCATGAGAGAGTGACACGTGAAGCCGAAGACTGTCGGGCCCGAGGGCACTGATCTCGCTTGTTATCGGAGAGAATGATACTCATAAGGCCAAAATAAATGTCTACCCCCTGGTAGCATTTAATGAAGAATATTCTATAGTATTAAGTGCACGGTCCGTTGCAGAGAATAAGACATTTACTGTCTACCGTTACACACTCTTCAATGGCCCTCATAATTGTCATTTAAGAGGGGCTTGATCCTAGGACCTTGTTCCCTAGGTACAATTATAAATAGTGGGATCCACCATCATTGTAAGGGAGATTTTCTGACAAGCATACACTATATTCTATCAAAAGCTCAATAAAATTTTATTTTCTTGCTTATTTATATTGTCCTGACTGCCTCCGATAGCTCTGTGCCGGGACTAAGATATCTGTCGTTTTATTTCAATTTCAAGGCTAAGTCTTATATTTTTGTCTAATTCATCTATTATTTTTGGATCAAGTTAGTTCACTTGTTTATAAACCACGTATAAATTTAACTGTATCGTTTTACGAGTAAACAAAGACGTCATTTAAATGATTTACATGCATAGGTTGCCCCAATTAAAACTAAAGAGTTTGTCATAATTTCAGATCCCCTTTTCTCTGATGATGCATGTGATCATTGATCCATATAATTCTGTAATTTGATATGAGCACTAAATTATTTTATGAGCTACTAGTATAGTTTACTTTATTAAAAAACTGTACAGAATTTCATTTTTTATGGTATACATTTTCATGTTAGGTTCAAATTAGGTGGAATATAAATGTTGTAGTTTAAATTTTTTTATTGAATTTCTGGTAATATTTCTCATTAATAGTCATCACATTTGATCGTATGAAAAATATGCTACTGCAGATCCTAGATTTACATGTACATAATAGTAGCAGGAAACTCAGGTTATGCATTAATATAAAACTATGGTCTCTATACCCTAAGGCATTTGTCCAGAGGTACCAAGAGAAATTTAGCTTGATGACCTCTTTAGAGATGATCGATGATCATTTGCGCAACTAATGCGGGAAAAGGGGATTCATTTGTCTAGTGCCGAGTACTCAAGGCACTCTGGTTGTTGGAAAGTTGAGTACCTGGAGATAAGTAAGCAGAGGGAGAACTTGACGTATTTTGCTAGGTAAAGACAATGTAACAGATAACTTGATAGCGAAATTGACGAGATATATCACTATTGTAGAACGAGGAGCCCCATAGAAAGACAGGAGATATCGACCAACAAATGATATGCTAAAGAGATTGGGCTCATTCCATTAATAGTGGATGATCCTCGGCCTAATAGCATGTTTAGCTATGCTTGCATGTTGCGCTGATGTCCATTAACGTTTCGAATATTAATAAGAAATATTATCAAAATATGAAAATCATCTTAACAATAAAATCAGAATATCGACTAAAATCCTAAATGGGATGGGTACAACGTCCTTTAATAAAGTTAATATGTTTAGTTTATAGCATAGTTAAGTTGGTAAAAATTTACCTGCACCAAATATTTATACCAAGTCAATAAATGTAAGACATATATCTTACGTATACACTATTTAACACTTAACGATTGTTAAGTGATGTATGTATTTTCATTTTGATTTGTTGATTCTCAAAATTGATTGTTAAGTTAGGTGTAAACACCGGGCGCAAATAAACATTTACCAAGTTAAGCATCTATACTTAGATCTTATATTATGGAATGGATGTATTTTCACTAATTCCCAATATGCGTTTTCCAAAAATTATGAATCAATATCGGGCCAAGTGATACTTTTTATTAGGGAAGGAGAATCACAATTTAATACGGGTTGCTTCAAAAAAATGTCCTACTCCTACTGTTGCTCTCTGACACACACGTAAAAATAGGTGGTCGACAAGTAATATAGGATTTTGAGTCCAGATATCGTACCCACAGGGACTTATATCAACTACTTACTAACACACTAATATAGTTATTCAGTCAAGCAAAATTCAAGTTCAATAGTTGATTATGCTAAACTACAACTCTAAGTTATAACTAAATTATCAAATAACTAATTGATTGTTATTTACTCAATAGAGACAAGCATTCCAGGGTTGTGATTAATTTACTAATCTTATTGTGTTCAATTTAACTCTTCCTTTCATATAATTCACTCATGGTTGCTAATTAATCGATAAACGTTCTCATAGCCTTCTCCCGAAGTACTACTCGCCTATTCTCAATAGATTAACGCCTATATTCCTATGGAATCAACCTATTAAGAACGTAATAAGATCACGATATTTAATTAATCACGGTAATTAGGTATATTCCTATCCTAACCACGAATCCGCTCCCCCTAAGGGTTAAGATCATGCTCTCTTCAACTTTCTCTAATCTAAACACGGCTTTCCCAAGCATAGCATAGATAGTAGATAGAACCTAACTGCTGGCCAGACAATTAAGCAATTAAACACAGAATTGAAGAAACAACTATATATTGGTGAATTATAATCAAGGTAAAGTTAATGTTAAACAACAATATTCATGGCTAATCACAACCCTAGAACAATGGGTGTTAGCCACTCATGATCTAATCAAACAAAAGTATAAGTTTTGAATCAATTGTAAAATACTAGAAAGGATTGAAGAAACTGAAAATTTTTGCTTCCTCCCGATTCCGTTGTGTGTTTTGCTCCAAAAACGGCGTCTCCCCCTTCAAAATTAGGTTTAGACTTCCTTATATACGCGTTGGGTAGGTTTAGAGCCGAAAATAACCTTGTCCCGGGCAAAATTGGAGAGAACCCCATCATCGGCGCCCTGGGTAGCGCCAGGCGCCCACCAGGGCACTGCTTCCAGTAAGCTTTCTGCCCTCCGCGCCACAGGTGGCGCCAGGCGCTGCCTGTGGCGCCCAAATGCGACCTTGTCCGATTTTGTTCTGTTTTGGCTCAATTCTTACGCGTTTCGCCCCCAGTTGCTCCCGACTCATTCCTACACATAAAAACACTTCAAATTAAGATGAATCGTAGCATTTAACATCCCACTTTCACGAAACAAAAGTCAAATGTGAAGCAATATACATAGAAATTATATATACTTTACGCTAAACATCAACACCCCACACTTAGACTCTTGCTCGTCCTCGATCAATGGGATTATCTAACCACCTCCCAACTACGTACAACTTCATATCATAAAGGAGCATTCGACTTTTTAACCACACACCATACTCTTGAACACGATCAACACCGGCACGAAAGTATGAACACACAAAAAATTTCACATTCTTCCCGTTAAGCATACCCAAGTATAATGATTCAATATATTTCAACAACATATTTGTCACCACCCAACCTCAAGAGTCAACTTGCAACCATTAAGCAATCTCAATACATGCACTTACCCCACAAGAAAATTTTCAACATTACCAATGATTCATGAGATCATGTGCCCTTACCACAAACAAAAGAGTGAACATAGATTAAAGATATCGCACAATTGAACAAAATTCGCTCACTCTCAAAAAGAATTCATATGCTTCCCGTGTTCGTACCATAAGCTTGCCCGTAGTGTAGATCTCTACTAATTTAAGCTAGCCAAATCTAGGATCAATTAGGACTTTTAAGGTTGTAATGTAGGCTAAGGGACGGGTCAGATATATTTAGGAATAGTGACTAACCCTCCTAAGCACTTTAATACACTACAATCACAATTCAAGCACTTTTTCTTCTCAACCAATTTACTTGTCTCATAAACATCGCCCTCTTTTTCAATTAAGCACTTCTACATTTCCACTAGCACAAATCAATAAGCATTGGAAGTGTTTTCTATGTACTTTCACTATCATTTTTTTTCTTTTTTTTTCTTCACACACTCCATACATTTAAGCTCATCGGCTAGTGACTTTTGAGTTCAACTTTAGTGCACCAATAGGCCCTTCATGGTTCCACTCAACAGCTACTCCCCAATCTCTAACCTTACTTCTTTTAGCGACTAATTGCCTTAGGAGATAAAGGTTCAATCAAGATCAAATTAAGAACAAATAGGGGTATGGCTTGTAATGTGGGTGCCAAAGAAAAGGTCTATAGGATCAAAGGGGCTAGCAACGAAAAATTTTATTTCGATGTGACAAGCACATCCATGATTAAGCCAGAAAATGCCTACGTCATCTCCTAGATTAGCCCAACTTACAATTTTGCTTCAATTAACACACAGAGCAAGTTCTAGACTACACAGGATAGCATAAAAAATCATAAGTCCTTACTCACTCATTGCACATGACTCAATCGAGACGGTTCTGTTCAACTCTCAAGTCAAGCAAGCACACATAATTAAGAGATTTAAGCAATATTACACTATGTGGCATACAAGTCAAATGACTGAGAAAGGGCGTCACAAAATAGGTTGTTTACTTTACTTAGGCTTAACAATTCAATTCAAATAAACGGGAAAACAGAATGTATGTCATAGCCTACTGTGCCGGCATCAACCATGTCAATGAGTATCTCAGAATGACTCATTTTCTTCCTAAACTACTCCTACAAAGAAATTAAAGTGCCCAGTTCGAGCTACATCCTTGAAAAAGAACCGGTGCCCAAAGAAAAACCAAGGAATACTACCTAACTATCCTAAAAAAATAAAAATCTTTTTGGTGTTTTTAATCAGACTTTATTCCTCAAGAAAATTGTCCAACAGATCCATCGTCGGGAAAAGTCCGAGCTTTTTCAAAAAAAAAATTCTTTTTATACATAATATACAATTTCAATACAATTACAACACATGTACTCCTCCCACCCCACACTTAAACCATGCATCTCCCTCGATGCAAGTAAAAATGTAAAACAGAGTAGGGTGAAAAGAAAAACTCCTTGTCAATCTGGCTTGAGTTCTAGCCTTGGAGCCTCCTCAATAGATGGCCTGGGTAGGGTCAGAGTGACAGGCCTTTCCAATTCTTCAAATTTTTTGAACCCTGGACATAACTGCAGGACATATCCAGTACTTGCTCAATTTCTCCCATCGTTTCATCTTCATTATTTTCCACATCCCCAATCAGTACTCGTTCAACAGGATCTACAAGGCTCATATAGGTCACTAATGATGTGGAATCACTCTCCACCACAGAGATCATGGATAATTCTTCATAGTGGGTTGGCAACCTGAGCGCTTTATAAACATTAAATACCTCTACTCGGTCACCTACTCTCATCGTCATCTTTCCTTCACAAACATCAATAATAGCTTGGCCCGTGGCTAAGAATGGACGCCCCAAAATAAATGGGACTTCCTGATCGGGCTCGTAGTCCAGGATAATGAAATCAACAGGGAAGATGAAAGAACCCACTTGAACTAGCACATCTTCAATCACTCCCTCAGGATGAGCAAGGGAGCGATCAGCTAACTGTTGTTGGGCGTGGATCACCCAACCCCAACTGTCTGAATACTGATAGCGGCATCAAATTTATGCTTGCTCCAAGATCACATAGAGCTTGCCCAACAATATGTTTCCCAATCGAAATTTGGATAGTGAAACTACCTGGGTCCTTCAATTTCTGAGGCAGCTTACCTTGAATTCTGGAACTGCACTCTTCAGTGAGTGCCACAGTCTCAAACTCGGTTAGTCTCCTTTTATTTGCCACAATGTCCTTGATGTACTTTGCATATTTGGGTACTTCTTGTAAGATGTCAACCAATGGAATATTAATTTGTACCTGCTTCAAGATATCAAGGAACTTTTTATATGCGTTCACTATCCCTTAATTTCTGCAATCTTTGAGGGAATGGAGGTGGTGGCCTTGCAACCAATTGTGGGGGTTGCTCAGCCACTACCTCTCCAGTCGGCTTCTCTGGTTCTTTAGCTTTTTCTGCTGTTGAATCTATAGTGGTTGGCCTCTCATTAAAAGTCACCTGTTTCCTCTTTTTAGATTCAACTTCTTCCAGTTGTCTCCCGTTCCTCAACGACACGGCATTAAGGGCTGCCCTAGGATTTGCTTCAGTGTCACTAGGTAGAGCCCCAGCTGGTCTAGTATTTTGAGCCCCAGCAAGCTGTCCCATTTGACGCTCCAAATTTCTCACTGTTGTGGTGAGGGCTTGATATTCGGTCCTGAACTGCTTATTGTCAAGCACCAACTGCTTCAACAATTCATTTGTATTCTCTTCTACTTGTTGAGGTTGCTTCTGAGGTTGATTGAAATTTCCTTGGGGTCTATAATGATTCTGGTTCTGCTGATTTCCACCCCATGAGACGTTGGGATGATTCCTCCAATTCGGGTTATAAGTGTTCCCATATTGGGCATTCTGATTCATTGGTCCCCTGCTCTGCTGTCCCACATAATATATAGATTCTGGATTCGTGGGGCACATGTCACTTATATGGCTGTCACCACATATTTCGCAGCACAGAGATATCTGTTGTACCTGTTGCCTTTGTTGTACCTGTTGCATTGTCACTCTGTTCATCTGGTTTGCCAGTTTTGCCATCTCAGGTCTCATGGCCGCGAAGTCATCAAGCTCAATCAACCCGGCTGCCTTCTGTTTAATTGCCTCGTGTGAATCGCCATCTCCTTACCAGTTATGATCATTAGCAGTGAAGTTATTTAGCAAGAGTTGGATTTCGCTATATGGTTTCTCCATGCAACTGCCTCCACAAGCTGAGTCAAGATTCATCTTTGAGGCCTCATCTAAGCCATCAACAAAAGTATGTCCCAATACCTCATCAGTCTGACAATGATGCGGGCAATCTCTGAGCAGCTTCTTGTATCTTTCCCAGGCTTGACGAAGTGTTTCTCCATCCCGTTGTTCGAACCCAAGAATTTGACTTCTCAATGACTTTGTCTTCTTGGTGGGAAAGAATTTGATTAAGAATTTCCTGGCTAGATCGTACCACGTGTGGACTGAGTTTGCGGGCGCTTTCTGCAGCCATTCCTTCACTTCCCCCAACAGTGAAAAGGGGAACAGTGTCAGCCTGACATAATCCTTGGAAACATTCGGATAATTGTAGGTATCCGTAATTTCCAAGAAATTTTGAATGTGCCTTTGCGGATCTTCATGAGATAGACCCACATATTGCCCTGTGGACTGAATCAGCTGTACCATGTACTGTTTGAGTTCAAAATGCCCAGTGATCTCAGGTTTCACAATAGCCTAAGTCATATTAGCAAGATTGGGCCTTGCAGCTTCTATCATCGCACGCTCTGCATTACCTGCCATCTCTATTGGCTGTGGCTGAACTACAATGTCCAACTCTCTCTCTATTCTAGTTCTAGCTTCGACCTCTCTCCTCACTCTATGAAGTGTCCGTTCAATTTCAGGATCAAAAGGAAGAAGATTGTTTGCACTTCTACTCCTCCGCATTCAAGAGAAGAGCCTACGTCAACACAAACAAGGTAAACTGATAAGAAAAACTTGAACAAATAACTAATAAAAGCTTAAGTCGGTAAAGTAGCTAATTTTTAATTCCCCGGCGATGGCGCCAAAAACTTGTTGCTCCCTAACGCACACGCAAGTATACGTGGTCGACAAGTAATATAGGATTTTGAGTCCAGATATCGTACCACAGGGACTTATAACAACTACTTACTAACACACTAATATAGTTATTCAGTCAAGTAAAATTCAAGTTCAATAGTTGATTATGCTAAACTACAACTCTAAGTTATAACTAAATTATCAAATAACTAATTGATTGTTATTTACTCAATAGAGACAAGCATTCCAGGGTTGTGATTAATTTACCAATCTTATTGTGTTCAATTTAACTCTCCCTTTCATATAATTCACTCATGGTTGCTAATTAATTGATAAACGTTCTCATAGCCTTCTCCCGAAGTACTACTCGCCTATTCTCAATAGATTAACGCCTATATTCCTATGGAATCAACCTATTAAGAACGTAATAAGATCACGATATTTAATTAATCACGGTGATTAGGTATATTCCTATCCTAACCACGAATCCGCTCCCCCTAAGGGTTAAGATCATGCTCTCTTCAACTTTCTCTAATCTAAACACGGCTTTCCCAAGCATAGCATAGATAGTAGATAGAACCTAACTGCTGGCCAGACAATTAAGCAATTAAACACAGAATTGAAGAAACAACCATATATTGGTGAATTATAATCAAGGTAAAGTTAATGTTAAACAACAATATTCATGGCTAATCACAACCCTAGAACAATGGGTGTTAACCACTCATGATCTAATCAAACAAAAGTATAAGTTTTGAATCAATTGTAAAATACTAGAAAAGATTGAAGAAACTGAGAATTCTTGCTTCCTCCCGATTTTGTTGTGTGTTTTGCTCCAAAAACGGCGTCTCCCCCTTCAAAATTAGGTTTAGACTTCCTTATATACGCGTTGGGTAGGTTTAGGGCCGAAAATAACCTTGTCCCGGGAAAAATTGGAGAGAACCCCGTCATCGGCGCCCTGGGTAGCGCCAGGCCCCACCAGGGCGCTGCTTCCAATAAGCTTTCTGCCCTCAGCACCACAGGTGGCGCCAGGCGCTGCCTGTGGAGCCCAAATGCGACCTTGTCCGATTTTGTTCCGTTTTGGCTCAATTCTTACGCGTTTCGCCCCCAATTGCTCCCGACTCATTCCTACACATAAAAACACTTCAAATTAAGATGAATCGTAGCATTTAACATCCCACTTTCATGAAACAAAAGTCAAATGTGAAGCGATATACATAGAAATATATATACTTTACACTAAACATCACCTATCTTAATGCATCTTTTTTCTCAAGGAAGATGTGAGAGAGAAAGTAACACTAAATTGTAGATAATATAAAGGTGTAAGCTAGCTGGAAAAGAAAAGACTTCACTAAAAAACAATATAAAAAAATAACTGTAGTCCATGTGAGAGTTCCAATTCATTCACGAGGGGTCTATAAATTGTTTCCTTTAGGATGCTATACTCACACAAAATCTCATTAATACATCGTATATTGTTCCTAACATGGCATTGCTCAACTTTAGTTTTGTCTTTCTCAAGGCAATAACTAGTCAGTATATATCTCTCTCGTAAATATGTATATAATTAGCTTCCTAATTATTAGCATATAGTCATGCCTATTATTTGTAGTCAATACATATAATTAGTTTCCTAATTATTAGTCTAGAGTCATGCCTATTATTTGTAGTCAATACATATAATTAGCTTCCTAATTATTAGCCTAGAGTCATGCCTATTGTTAGGCTTGCAATTTGTATATATGCTGACTTAGCGAATGTGAATGATCAAAGAAAATATTCCCATAATCTTTCATGGTATCAGAGCATGACTCTAGGCTAATAATTAGCTTTTCCTAATTATTAGCCTAGAGTCATGCCTATTGTTAGGCTTGCAATTTGTATATATGCTGACTTAGCGAATGTGAATGATCAAAGAAAATATTCCCATAATCTTTCATGGTATCAGAGCATGACTCTAGGCTAATAATTAGGAAGCTAATTATATGCATTGACTACAAACAATAGGCATGACTCTAGGCTAATAATTAGGAAGCTTATTATATGCATATTTACATTATATTTAACACTCTTAACTTTTAAATTACATTAATTTTACATTGTTGTCTACTTGTCCATATGTATGTAGCTCAAAATGCAATTCAATATGTATGTAGCTCCAAATGTTACTGCATATATATTTCATATGCATTAACAGGTGTTAGTGTGTTTGTATGTCTATCGTTTGAATGTGTGTCTTCTCATGTTAAACCACCAACTATTTGATTTTTAATAATTATTATTGTGAAATATTTCAGTCATGGTTCTCAAAGACACAAGTATAGGCAACATGAGAAGTTAATCATTATGATTTCTCACAGCTCGAGAGAAGACTACTCCCTCAACTTAATGATTTTATAACATGTGAGAGCAGTTGCAGTGCCGGTAGCGATTGCAATGGTTGTTGGGTCTGTTGCAGATGCCTTAAGCAGGTGTACCTTTTGACTATGTGCAAATGGTACGTCAATGTCCAATTACACTGAATTCCGCTACAAAATATTGTTACGCCATTTTGTTTCTTTGATAGTGGCCAGTCGAATTAGCTCTTTACTAATTCTATGATTCAACAATGTTATTTACTAATTTACCTCAGATACATTCTAATCTAGGATTCTTCTGGTTTTTTATTTATGCTCCTTTTTACCTTTCATCTTTCTCTTAAGCAATATTTCTTTTCAAACTATTAATAAAGTGTTCTTACTTTCGGATTGTGTTCTTGAGAAAGCTCGCTAAAACTAAATAGTAGTAAACATGCATAAGAGTGAAATTCAAGTACCTAGACGTGAACTTTTTACGCAAATACTTGACATGCAAAACTCTCAAGCTCTTCAATTAATTTGAAGCTGTTCCATTTATAATTTTGTATAACTTATGTCATTGTGGATAAACTGAAACATTAACTATAATATGAAATACTTAATCTAAGTTGAGGTTAAGGCACCAAAATTTTTGAACAAATCTTATGCTCAAAATTAATTCTAAGACAATTCCATACCATATATTAAACTATTAGGAAAATTGTCATGTAGTAGCTCAAAAATAACACGTGCGTTCCACGGGCTCACATGACCAGTCTCTAAACAAGCTGATCACATGCTACTACATGTCAACGCTCGTATATATCTAACTTCTTAGACAACTGACTCCTTGATCGTTGTTCTTGATTACACTTTGTAAACAGCATCATCATCATTATCTTGCCTTTTAATATCTCTCAAGTTTGCACCTAACAGTATTTCGTGGTTATTGACCAAAATTAGAGGAAAAGAATTTGCGGTTGCAAGTGATATTATTTATTTATTACTACTATTTTTTATTATATCGTGTTGGTGAAAATATAATTACAGTTGAAAAATAAAATAAATAAAATAAATAAAATATCTTTAGATTGAGGCGCGAATATCTCGTTCTCTTTAAGGAGATTCAAGTCCATTGTAACAAAGTCTTCACTGGTCTAACAGTAATCCTCTTGACTTGTCCACCCAAAATACAACAATCTGATCACGTCGTATGGCTCGAACAAACTCTGGACAAGTTGTTAAGTCCAAAGGTCTGCCAAAATGAACACCTTCCTTCAACAAAAGTAAAACTCTTCTTTTTTTTTCACAACTTTTACCTCACTTTTTTTTTTTTTTTGAGCACTCAATAATTTTTTTAACACACTACATCATGGAAGAAAAACTCCTATTTATAGGTGTAGGAATTTCCTTGAATTAAATTAAAAGAAAGTAGGGCATTAAGTTATGAAATTATGGAGAACATGGAGTAATTAGTGGTAGAACATGAGAGAAGAGTTACAAAAGAGATGGTCATTTTCTACGTTATGGCTATTTTCATGTAGGATTCCCAAGAAATTCTTCGATTTCTTCCGGAAACAGATGATTAATTATCTGCTTCTCACGTTCCATGAATAGCCGGGACATTGAGGAATATCCAGAAAGGCATTTCGGAGAGTGGTGGAAGTTATGGCATATTTTATTTTAATAATTAAAATGATAATATACTAAGATATCGTGGTGTATATAATTAATTTACCAAGCTAGCTAGCTGTCCACTAAAAACATATGTTACCAAGGCAATCTTTTCCATCAGGTCAGGGTGGGAGCAGATTGGGTTAAGTCAAGTATTTAGTTGAAGGTTTTGCTGCGTGCATTTTGGGGGAAAGGCAGAAGCTTTAGCAAGTTACACACACATGTAATGTATGCGATTAAGACTTCACTAGTAATAAAAGTAGGAATAGAAATAGACTAAGAGGCTGCCTAACTGTTAGACCCCCAAAGTCGGACATGACGGGAGAGGCAAAGGACCATGGCAAGGGCATGTGCATGGGCCCTTGACATGGGCAAAAACGTGGGCTAAGGCAAGGCTGAGTCAGATGGTTGAGCTGGCAAGATGACTTGACAATTGTCAATGCCTGGCTGACAAGGCATGCTGGGCAAGGTTACTGGCAGAAGCAATGGCATGAACCTGGCTGACAGGTACTCATGATGGCGGGCTGACAGCAACAGAGGCATGCTCTGAAGGAAATGATTGCTGGCACAAGCTGCTGCAACAGGCATGGCATTGGGGCAGTGTGCGCGGCACACCTGGCAGCCGGGCTGGCTGCATGTGGGACAGCTGGCACATGCAGAAAGGCTCTTCTTTGTAAATGTATTATACCTGCTGAGGCAGAACTTGTATAAATATAGGAGTTGAATAAGGCTTTAGGCAGCATGTTGTAAAGAGCTTTCCTAACTCGTGATTCTTTGTATTTATCTGAGAGATAAATAAAAGTTGGGCTTTTGCCTGTAAACATTGTGTGCCTGTTTCCCTTGTTTAATTCTAATTTAGCACCTAAGCATCAAAATAGGTGTTCTTGTGGGCTGAAGTTGGCTGCGAGCTGACTGCCATACAGTGGTGCCAACGAAAAAAAATCACCCCTGTGTCAACTGGTATCAGAGCCTTGCTACTGATCGCAAACAATGGCTGGCGGAAACAACGCACTCAATGATTTGCGAGAACGGACAGCTGCCTTAGAGGCACTTGTGCGTACTGCGGAGGATGTGGGGGACGTAACTTCTCTTGTCACCCGCATCCATGGCTTAAACATGGAACTTGCCCAGTTCCGTGAGATGATGCTTCTGAAAACCACAAGTATTGACGAGTTCCGGCAAGAAGTCTCTACTCAGATCGAGGATCTGAAAAGAGAAAACGAAAATTTGAACTTGAAAATCAGGGTGCTGCGAAGGGCTTTGGCTAACACTGGCCAAACCTGTGAAGCTAATCGTTCCAAGCTCAAAATTCCAGAACCAAAAGCATTCATAGGTATGCGTTCTGCTAAGGAACTGGAAAATTTTCTGTGGGATATGGAACAGTACTTTACAACTGCTCGCATTGCCGAGGGCGATAAGTTAAGCATCACCACCATGTACTTAACTGGTGATGCTAAACTTTGGTGGCGGACCAGGGATGCCGACGATATGAGTGCTGGGAGACCCAGGATTGACTCTTGGGACAAACTGAAAAAAGAGATGCGTGATCAGTTCCTCCCTAGCAACGCATCTTGGGTGGCTAGAGACCGTTTGAAACAGCTTAAAAAAACGGGTTCTGTTCGTGATTACATTAAGGAATTTACTTCCTTGATGCTGGATATTAAAAACATTTCCGATGAGGACAAACTGCACAACTTCATTTCTGGGATGCAAGCATGGGCCCAGAACGAACTAAGGAGGTAGAACGTGAAGGACCTCCCTAGTGCTATTGCCGCAGCTGACTCTTTAGTAGACTTTCGCTCAACCAGGCTTCCTTCTGAAATTCCTGCTTCTTCAAAGGCAAAGAAGAAGCCTGAGAAGAAGGGGGAATGGAGGAAAGAAGTACGCAAGGAAAGCCTAGACAAAGGCAAAGCTGTTGCTGATGCTGGACAACAAAAGGGCAAGAAAAATGCAGCAACTGACATGGGTTGCTGGACTTGTGGCGGGCCTCACATGGCCAAGAGTTGTCCAAATCGTGAAAGGGTGAATGCTATGCTTGCTGGAAAGGCAGGTACGAATGAAGGAGGAGAAGTGGTTGCTGCCCTGGCTAATCCATTGGGTTTACTTTTGAATAATCAGATGTCACTAGTAAATGCAATGGGTGAGCCTTCTAAGAACCCTCATTCTTTATTACTGCATATTGAAGTTAAAGTTGAAGATCAAGTGTTAGTAGCAATGGTAGACACTGGTGCTACCCATACTTTCATTGATGTGAAGATTGCTGCTAAGTTTGGACTGCGATGGAAAAAGAGTCCAAACTACATGAAAACTGTGAATCAGGTTGCTCAGCGCATCGAAGGCATGGCCTACGATGTGAAAATGACTGCTGGAACGTGGGAAGGAAAGCACAGCCTGATGGTAATTCCGCTGGGGGAATTCGACATGATCCTTGGGATAGATTTCCTGAGGAAAAACTGCTTCGTCCCGATGCCCCACTTGGACGGAGTAATGGTGATGCATGGCCAAATGGCGGGATTTATTAATGCTGTTCATCCTCATGGCGAGGCCATGAAGACAAGTAAGTGCAAGAACCCTCTTATCTCTGCCATATCCATTGAGAAGGGTTTGAAAAGGGGAGAAGATACCTTTCTTGCTGCCCTAATCGAACTTAAGCCGGAAGTGAACATGAAAGTGCCAGACAGTGTGGCACAGGTTTTGGGCGAGTTTAAAGACGTGATGCCACCAGAACTGCCTAAAACCCTGCCACCCAGAAGGGATATTGATCACAAGATAGAACTGCTGCCAGGTTCGGTCGCCCCTGCACAAGCTCCTTACCGGATGGCTCCCAAAGAGCTGGTTGAATTGAGGAAGCAACTGAACGAGCTGCTGGAGGCAGGCCTAATTCAACCATCCAAGGCTCCTTACGGTGCTCCTGTTTTATTCCAGAAAAAACAGGATGGTTCGTTGAGGATGTGCGTCGACTATCGGGCTTTGAACAAGGTAACAGTTAAGAACAAGTATCCTGTCCCTCTAATGCAAGATCTTTTGGATAGATTGAGCAAGGCCTGTTGGTTCACGAAACTGGACTTAAGGTCCGGATATTGGCAAGTGCGGATAGCTGAGGGTGATGAGCCCAAAACAACCTGTGTAACTAGATATGGGTCATATGAGTTCCTTGTAATGCCATTTGGGCTGACTAATGCCCCGGCAACCTTCTGTAATCTAATGAACAATGTCCTTTTTGAGTACCTTGATGATTTCGTAGTTGTGTACTTAGATGATATTGTAATTTACAGTAGGTCCTTAGATGAACATGTAAACCATCTTAGGTTGGTACTGCGCCGGTTAAGGGGAGTATCAGCTTTATGTGAAGATGGAAAAATGTGAATTTGCCCAGCAGGAAATTAAGTTTCTGGGTCACTTGGTCGGACAGAACCAGGTGAAGATGGATCCAGCGAAGGTACAGGCTATTGTTGACTGGCCTGTGCCGCGGAACGTGAAAGACTTGAGGTCTTTTCTTGGCTTGGCAAATTACTACCGCAAATTCATTGCGGGATACTCAAAGAAAGTTGCTGCTTTGACGGACTTATTGAAGAAGGACGTGGGATGGGTTTGGACGGACAAGTGTGATGAGGCATTCAACCTACTGAAGAATGCCATTGCATCCGAACCCATATTAAAGCTGCCTGATTTTGAGTTGCCTTTCGAGGTACATACTGATGCTTCCGACAAGGCGGTTGGGGGCGTGCTGATCCAAGAAGGCCATCCAGTGGCTTTCGAAAGCAGGAAATTGAATGATGCGGAGCAGAGGTATTCCACTCATGAAAAAGAGATGGTTGCTGTGGTTCACTGCTTGCTAACTTGGCGGGTGTATTTGCTGGGGACGAAGTTTATTGTGCAGACGGACAATGTCGCCAATACTTACTTCAAAACACAACGCAAATTGAGTCCCAAACGGGCTCGTTGGCAAGAATTCTTGGCTGAGTATGATTTCGTGTGGGAACATAAGCCCGGAAAACAGAACCAAGTGGCCGATGCATTGAGTCGGAAGGAGGTATTTGTTGCTGCCTATTCTATTTCCAGACTGGAATCTGATTTTGTTGATAAAATCAGACTGTGTGCTGCCAACGACTCATTATATCAAAAAGTAATGAGTCAAGTTCGTGATGGAACTATCCGGAGGTATTGGATCGAGAACGATCTGCTCTATTTCAAAGGGGGCAGAATTGTGGTTCCTCAAGGTGGCGGATTGCGCAGGGAACTGCTGAAAGAGGCGCATGACACCACATGGGCTGGACATCCGGGTGTTGAACGGATGCTGGCCTTACTGTCCAGAGTGTATTTCTGGGCTAAAATGGAAGATGACATTGAAGCTTATGTGAAAACTTGCCTAGTTTGTCAGCTGGACAAGACAGAGCGCAAGAAGGAGGCGGGCTTGCTGCAACCTCTTCCTATTCCGGAAAGGCCATGGATATCAGTTTCTATGGACTTTATCGGTGGGTTTCCGAAGGTCAATGGAATGGCGTCAATCATGGTCGTGGTTGACAGGTTCTCAAAATATGCTGTTTTTGTTGCTGCCCCAGTCGCTTGTTCGTCAGATGTTGCTGCGGAATTATTTTACAAAAACGTGGTTAAGTTCTTTGGTGTGCCAGCTGATTTGTCAGTGACCGGGATACGCGGTTTACAGGCCGGTTTTGGACAGCATTGTTCAACATGATGGGGACTGATTTAAAGTTCTCAACGATAAACCATCCTCAAACTGACGGGCAAACTGAAAGAATTAATCATCTTTTGGAAGAATATTTGAGGCACTTCGTGACAACAAGTCAGCGGAATTGGGTGGACTTGTTGGATTCGGCGCAGTTTTGCTACAATCTGCACAAGTCATCAGCAACGGAAATGAGCCCTTTTGAGTTGGTCTTAGGCCGACAGCCTATGACGCCACTTGATGTTGCTAGACAGAAGGCTCAAGGAAAGTGTCCTGCTGCCTACCGTTATGCAAGAGACAAGCAAGAGTTGCTTGCAGAAGCGCAAGACAGTTTGCGCAAAGCACAGCGGCGTATGATAAAGTATGCTGACCAGCATCGGAGGAAGCTGGAATTTCAGGTTGGTGACAAGGTGTTGCTGAAACTGACTCCACAAATCTGGAAGCAGATCACAAGGAAGTTTAGACACTGCGGTTTAATTCCCAAATATGACGGGCCATTCGAGGTAGTTCAAAAAGTGGGCGAGGTTGCCTACAGGTTGAAGCTGCCTGAAAGGTTGAAACTGCACCCGACCTTCCATGTGAGTTTTCTGAAGCCGTATTATGCGGATGCTGATGATCCAGACAGGAACCAGTCAAAGAGGGCACCAGCTGTGGCACATACACAGTTTGATGCTGAAATTGAGAAAATACTGGATCACCGGGTACTTGGCGCCAAGAAAAATAGGCGGACAGAATTCCTGATTCAATGGAAGGGAAGGCAAGAGGCCGATGCTACGTGGGAAAAGACCAAGTCACTATGGCAGTTCGACAAACAGTTGGAGGACTACCTTTAAACAGCCTCGACGAGGGCGTCGAGTTCAACTGGTGGGGGTGGTTTGTTAGACCCCCAAAGTCGGACATGACGGGAGAGGCAAAGGACCATGGCAAGGGCATGTGCATGGGCCCTTGACATGGGCAAAAACGTGGGCTAAGGCAAGGCTGAGTCAGATGGCTGGCAAGATGACTTGACAATTGTCAATGCCTGGCTGACAAAGCATGCTGGGCAAGGTTACTGGCAGAAGCAATGGCATGAACCTGGCTGACAGGTACTCATGATGGCGGGCTGACAGCAACAGAGGCATGCTTTGACGGAAATGATTGCTGGCACAAGCTGCTGCAACAGGCATGGCATTGGGGCAGTGTGCGCGGCACACCTGGCAGCTGGGCTGGCTGCATGTGGGACAGCTGGCACATGCAGAAAGGCTCTTCTTTGTAAATGTATTATACCTGCTGAGGCAGAACTTGTATAAATATAGGAGTTGAATAAGGCTTAGGTAGCATGTTGTAAAGAGCTTTCCTAACTCGTGATTCTTTGTATTTATCTGAGAGATAAATAAAAGTTGGGCTTTGGCCTGTAAACATTGTGTGCCTGTTTCCCTTGTTTAATTCTGATTTAGCACCTAAGCATCAAACAGGTGTTCTTGTGGGCTGAAGTTGGCTGCGAGCTGACTGCCATACAGTGGTGCCAACGAAAAAAAATCACCCCTGTGTCACTAACCATGTAATGTTTTCTTTTCATATGGGGATGATGATTAAGTTCTTCATTTGTATTCTTACATATTAAGTTCAGCAATTGCCACGTGCGTTTGTTACATGTTCCGCTAGTTGATGTGTGTCGCTTCAGCACCAAAAAGTCACCCCTCTTTTACAAATTTATAGGACTATTTGAACAGGCAACAACCCTGTTTAATAAAGTTCAAAAATAGCTAGATTTACAACTAGTAATTGAAAAATAGTCATAGTTACAAAAGTAATCGAATTTTTACGTAAAGATAAATTTGAACGAAATATTGTTTAAAATTCGAAAAATATTTCAGCATAATATACAGGAAT
The DNA here is from genome assembly GCA_002018475.1 of Nicotiana obtusifolia. NCBI lineage: Eukaryota > Viridiplantae > Streptophyta > Magnoliopsida > Solanales > Solanaceae > Nicotiana > Nicotiana obtusifolia. Next base: position 90,748 of record MCJB01032832.1, on the reverse strand, counting down.
TCGAATTTTTTACATGTGAACTTCCAGCATAATATACTGGAGTTCAGTTCGAATTTTTTACATGTGAACTTCCAGCATAATATACTGGAGTTCCAGCATAATATGCTGAAAGTTCATACACAGGTGCTCCAATCTCCAGTATATTATGTTGGAACTTTCCTTGTGCTGGTGTTCTAGCATATTATGCTGGAGTTTCATACACAGGTGCACCAATCGCCAGTATATTATGCTGGAACTTTCCGTGTTGCAGCAAAATAGTGGCTATTTTTCAATAACTTTGCAAACACTGGATATTTTTTAATTATCAGTCCGAAAATTGACTAACCCATGATATTTTCACCAATTTATGTGGAGGTATTTAACTAGGGGAATTTTTTTTTTTAAAAAGGAAGACTTCTAAATCTTGTTATAAGATAAGCATAGATATTTGTGTGGGTATAAATCATCTCATCAAGGGTAAAATATGAAATTTAAATCCAAATTATTTCTAAATAAGTATGACATTCCTTTGGGACAGTGTAAAATGAAAAGTATAACACAAAAATTAGGACTAATGGAGTATTTATATTCAGTGGTTATGAGGGATCAGAATACCTAGCTCATGCATAAGGGACTGTTTAGGTCTTTTAAGTGACTGCATATTTCATCTGTCAAAATTTTCTTGGAAAATTTTATAGCAGTGTGGACTGTGGATGTTATTTCAGAAACCAGATACGTACGCCTATTGACAACTTGAAGAGTGTCTCTGTAATTTTACATCTCATTTTTTATGCAGTTTAAGGTTTTAAATTTTAATTCTGATGGAGACAAAACTGATAAATTGTGCTGCATAACATAAAGATTTATTTGATGAACAAATTGTAACAGGTTTTCTGCAAGCGATTCCGAATAAATGTCCACAGAAAGGAATGTTAAGGACCTAAGCTCCAAAAGTAGCTGGATTCAATAACTTTAATCATTCTCCTATGCCTTTTGCTTCCACTTGTGTTAAACTGTGTCAGAGAACTACTCTGAGCCAATCTTTCTTCTTTTCTTTTTTTTTCTTTTTTTTTGTCTTTTTTCTTTTTTCATCAGCTTGAACACGCATGACCTTCCTCCAATGGTTCAACTGGCACTGCATATGGCGAAGTCCAGTCGGCATCGAAGATTTCTTGAAGTTGCGAAACAATAGCAGGTTGATGTGTCCCAAAGCTAACGCCTGCTGTTGTATAAAAATAGTCCCACACCAGGTTGCTGGTGCTTATGTGCGCACGCGTATCACTAACTGCATATTTACCATGATTAACCCGTGTATAGCCAGGATACATATTCCCGGTAGCAGTGCCATTAAGTTCTGCAGGTCCAGTTGAATTGTATCCTGGAACAATGTAATACTTGATCTCAACTTTACCAGAACATTGGTTGTACTTTGAAGAAGAGCATAGTGTGTTGGAGTAAAGCAAGGACTTTAGATACTGATCTGTGTTGTTTATAAAATGAGCCCACTTTGCGACCAGTATTTGAACCTTTGCACTCTTAGAGAAGACAACCTGCATTTAAAAAATTACAACAAGATTAAGTTTTAACCAATTTTACACGCGGGATGAAGGTAAAGCTTGAATCTTTGAAAGGATCTCAAGGTTGTTCCCATCAAGGACAAATGCATGCTGTCCTGAGAAACTAGTGATATTATAAACCCTCGAATTGGTAGTGCTTATACTTCACATCAACTTGGTTTTCAGCATTCAATAAGAGTCTATATGGACATTTACTATTGTTGTAGAGTGAAATGGGGCCATCAGATGCTTTTTCCTATTGAAACCATCTAACGGATAGTGTTGTAGGAAGCAAGAGACCTATCCCCAGCTCATAGCTCCCAGTTTCTCCCATGTGCTGCCACTATATAGCTGCCAAGGAAAACAACCACTATATTTAAAGATGACAAGCATTAATGTAGACCTGGTTGAGTAAACCGCAATTTACTGGTTGAGTAGACCGCAATTTTAACAATTCCCTATATAGCTTTTGGTCTTCTGCATCTCCCCTATTAAACAATCCTTTTAAGTGACTTTATTTTCAAGCAGTTTGTCTTTTGCACAGGCCCTCTCCTTTTATTTGTTATACGCGCTTAAGTATCCACAAGAGTTCTCAGATGTCAAAAGCATATAAAAAACTGAAGACCTAACTAGGAAGCAACATTCACTAAGAAATACGAGCAAATTGCGATCAGCTTCCACAGCCTGAACTTGCACATGGTCTATCACAATATTTGATTCCAAACCTGGCAATATATTACCAGCATACTTAACCCGATATTGCGCCACAACTATTTTTCAAACAGTACAAGAAAGGAGACATAATGAACTAATTAGCAGATTTGTGCGGTATGAAACGTTTAATCAGTAGACTGCATTTACTTCTCAGTAGATACTGCTTTAATGCATCACGCATTACAAGGAGAAAACTGCATCATGCATTTGAGCTGTACAAGCAGTACTTCTAATCAAGCATCAGGAAATACCTAATTGTAAAGTTTAACTTAAAGCCATTTAAAATTACAGAGAGAAAAAGCAGTCGAATAAAGCATGCAAATAGAATGAGACCTTCAATCAGAAGTCAAAAGAGATATAAGTTTATATGCTGCACATCAAAGATTAACATGCAAGATAGAAGAAGCACAAGTTACCTCTGAAATAGCTGAAGAAAGTGACGGCCAATAAACTGTTTCTTTTGTGTATCCTGACTGACCAAGCCAATCCATGGTGTTGATTCTGACTGTTCCACCATTTCTTACTGATTTAATTGTGTCCACCCAAGCCTGTTCATCCGTATAGTACTTACCAAACAAGAGCTGCAATTTATGGACTACATAAGTATGTTGAAACAAAGCAAGGGACATGATTGTAAATATAAGCTGCAACTAGACAATTAATTCTTTTAGCAAGCAAGGCATATTAGCAGCTTAGGATATTTGGACTAAGTGGAGATGTAAGATTTTATTTAAATAGTATCCTGCTATGAAAGCGTGAAAAAGAAAACTATTTATATGATATCTAGAGGAACAAGGATCGTATTTGACTTCTGCTTCAGACCAATGAAATTAGCTACCAAATCCAAATTTGCTCAGAAATTTTTATCATTCATTTTGGCAGAGTTCACTAAATGAATAAAGGGTTATATAAGCATGATGGGATGTAAATACTCATTACCTTACCACAGTGTACATAAGAAAACAGAAATGTGAACAGAAAAATAAAAAGCACTCTCCAGGAGATAAATGCCATATCACCACAGTAGATGAAAATGCAGATTAGTTGCTAGTATCCAGTAACCATATACCTCTGGAGGAGCAAATGAAAGGTAGCTGGGTTGAGGATGGAAAAACGAATCATTGACTCCAGGTGTCTCTATGGGAATGTGAAACATGAAAGGGTCTGATAATACAGGGTAGCCAGAGATGTGAGCAACCTCCATACATTTGGGCAGTGGTGATCTGTCAAGACACAGTATAATACCCTATTAATAACAGTAAGGCCTGCATCAAGAGGTTCTCCGATCACTTCATTTTCTTGGTAAGGAAATTTTATCATATTAAAGTTTTTAATCTCGAGCTTATTTCCCATAACTTGAAGACCCAATGTTTGAAGTGCAATCCTAGTTCTATTCCATTATACATTGGGAAGTAGGGCTTTCAGCAGAGTAAGGGAGAAATTATAGCAAGGCGTTTAGCAGTTCCCCAAATGAATTTTTCACAGGCAGGTCTTAGTTTGTGTTTGGGTTCTAATTTCAGAAGTTTGTTTTGGTTATCTGAACTTCAATTGCATAAAGGCAAAAAATATCAACCTATACAAGTGGGAACAGCCAAAAGCAGTGCCCTTTGCACTTGCATATGACTTCTATTTTTCCATTTCCCTTTTGCTTTTTTTTTTTGGTGCAATTATTATGTGCAAGAAAAATAAAAGAATTCCCCACACTCTTATAAGGCTGCTGCAAGATGCGGAGAAAAAGGGGAAAAGCCAGCAACTTAAAAAGAGTATTTGCATATTTATTTTATGCTTACCTGCACCTGTCTTTAGGATTTACATAATGGGACCAACATGGAACCTTGCGATTAATCTGCCACTGTGAATCCCAAACTGATCTTGTGTAAGCTGGAACATCAAGGTGGGCAAGTTTCCAAAGGTTGTCATAGTAGATTTCAACCTTTTTTGCTATATCTGAGCAACCAGCGAGATATATTCCTACCTCCTTTACCTGAACACAGTAGAGTACAAGTGAGAAATATTTCAAACTGATCTCGTCCGGTTGTCGTGATCTTTGTATCTAACCTTCCAACTTAGGAACAACAACGGATCTTTTCTTGTGCATTACAAGTATTGACAAAGGATGAAAATGTTCATCAAACTTAGCTGGAAAGGAAATCGCCCCCTCCCCCACTCATTTAGCTTTTAGTTCTTACTGTACAGATAGGAGAAGAACTGTACAGATAGGGATTTCCCTAACCTGCTACCATCTCAAGGTAGACTTTTAATTAAAACTATAAAGATATAATGTACCCATTTTTATGGTACGAATGTAATTATGAAACTACTCTTCACTGTTAAAGAAAATCAGATACTCCAAAGGAGTTTGAAGCAAAAAGTCAATAATTGACAGAGAGATGATTACTTACGAATCAGGTGTAAGAGAGTTGGACAGCAGTGGTTGATGGACAACAGTGAGAAGATATCCGACTTATTTCCAACTTTGTAAAGAATTTCAAATATCAGAAAGAAAATCTTCCTACATGACATATGATCTCCTCCTCAAGAGAGCCTACTTAGACAACCATAATCCTAGTTTTTTTTGTTCTAGTTTGAAAGTAGCAATTCATTTTATTCTGATGGAATTTGATGTCTAACAATGTTTTATGCAGCAACATGATCTTATATGCAGGGCCCAAATAAGCTAATTAACCAGACATTCAAAACACTCATACTTCACTAGAATTACGATGACGATTCTTCTTAAGGTTTAGAAATTATAAGAGTTCTTCAGCTGCTCTTGCTGGATCAGGAGCATTTGGAGAAAGTTATTCTTGTTAATTTGGGTCAGTTTTACCTGAGTAAGAGATTTCCAGTCATTGTTTGCAGATCCAATATAAACATCTCTACTGTCTGAGATCCAAACTTTAGCATGAACTACACCTGATCCCCACCAGTCGCTAAGCAGCAAGGTAACATTCTTTACATTTGGCCTCCCTGATGCTAAGTTGGATGGTTCTTCCGTGTAATCGGGATAAACTCCAGAATGCTGTAAAAGTCTGAATTGTGATTAGTTCCAAGGGAATAGGAGAAATCAGCATATGCACATACAGGCCAAACAAATACCTCATGTTTTCCTTCGGAGGGTAAAGCATGCACAAAAGAAGTTAGAGCATTTACATTGGTAAAGAACATAAATATTGCTATTTCAAGTAAAAGGCTCAATACATAGTTTACCCCCTGTGGTTGTACCAATTCCCCTTTAAACACCCCTTGACCACGGGAATTGTTTCACACACCGATCCTCCTATGCTACTGATATATGTTTAACAAATAGCAGCAAGAAGCAGATATTTCATAAACTTAACTCATGTTTTTTAGGCTTTAACTATACCTACAGGTTTACCTAATTGGAAGTTTGCGATTAGCAGCACTTTCTAATGCTTTGTAGACTTTCAACCCTTCGTTAGCACCAAATTGCCGCAACTTCTCATCTGAGTATCCATAATCCCCTGAACGAGGATCAGAGGGACGTGGTACTAATTGCCAATATTGTGCAATTATGTCCAAACTCTTTGAAGAGTTTCCAGCCAGCCATTGAAGGACATCCGCTGAAATAATCATCAACACGAAGTTAGAAAGAAGTTACAAAGAGAAAGAAACACCTGTAACTAGCTTCCATCTGACTTTGTGAGCTCCAATTTGAGACTTTGAGCTACTGAACTATGCACTCGGTGTACAAGATATAGACAAACAAGGAGGTTTCTAAGCCCGAGGTTAAGAGGAAGTAGTCACTACTCAATATCAAGGTGCAAGGATTAACTAAGAAAAAATTACCGGTTGAAAGGATGCCGGAAACAGGAGCAAGTTGGGGCATATCAGTGGGAATGGATTGAACGAGCCATGCTTTGCATTTGGAAGACTCATGAGCAGTTGCTGTAATAGTAGTTGTTGTAAGGAAAAGGAAGAGGAAAAATGCGATCAAATCTCTCATCTTCTGCCCTTAATTCATCTCTCTGTTGACTTTTTCTATTTTATCCTCAACTCCTTGGCGCTTCCAATTCGGTAGAGCCAAAATTTATGTTAGACGCAACGCTTTGATTGATTGTGTGTGTGTGTGTCTAAACCAATATTAATGTGTTCATATGAACTTGTTGATTACATTAGTCTCTCTTCACCCAGACTTGGGATCTCTTCTCTATCAAGAATGTATTGGTGAATTAAAAACTTTATGCCTGTTTAAATTATGTTTGTCTACTTTTGTAATCTTAAATTCAAGATTGGTATTCCTCAATAAGCTAAAGTGAACTAACAAATTGATATGGTAAATGTATTTACTCAGTTTTATGCAAATTTTCTAAATTATTTTATACTAGAAATAATTGCACATTATGGGCATATTTTATATCTAAAAGACTTTATACAATTCTATACTGAACATAAATTGAAATAAAGTTTAGTCTTTGTAAATATTGTGCAAAGTTTCATATTAGATAAGTATTTCAAAAGATCCAAACATATTGCCCGTTGTACACTTCTTTCTGGTTTATAAATCAAATAGTTAAGTGAATGTGATATAACACTACATTTAAGAACAAATTGAGATGGTTTATTTTATTTAATAGAATGAATCCATTAGTGCCAGCTCGTGTCCGGGTATAGGTCACTGACATCATTGCACATATTCTTTTAAAGCTCATCCACAATCAATTTACATGTATACATTCGCATATATCTGCAATTCCGTGTCACTTAGCTTTCGAAGCCTTAAAATTTACATAGTCCTTACAACAATAGGACTAGCTATATTTGCTCCTATGGCTGCACAGAAACTGGTATATGTACTCTTTCCTTGCTTAGACAAATTTCCATATCACAAAGGCGAACGGGATTGACCACATTCTCACAAATGGAATTATTTGCATCTGAACTGGCTGGTTAGAAGGTAAGAGCTTGTGCTCTAGTGAATACAAATACTCCACCACCTCCAACAGCGCGGCCTAAGAGCATATTGTTATCAAGATAAGAAAGGTAATATAGGCCCCCTACAGACCGGCTGCACATGGTACATCTTCACGTGAATACAATAGACACACCAGTAAAACCTCAACTGTGATTATGTTTACATCAAGTTAATACCTCTCTGGGCTGGTAACTGGAACTTGAGCTTTGAAACTCCGAATAAACTGCAGTATCTGCAAACCAAGAAAGATCATTTTGGACATATATTTACATGAACTAGAGATATGTATTTTTCCAGTCACAAAAGCTTGCTGCTTTTGTTTTAATCTACTAGATCACGAACTAAGTCTCTTTTGTTTTATCCCTTTAATTGTACCTGGACCTCCATGAAGGAGGAGGGGCTCAAAATGATTCTACACACCTATTGCCTAAATATACAGAAAATTAAAGAATATCTCAACACCACAGCACAAGTACCTGTAAACTTAAAAATGACCTTGGCAGAATTGCTGGAGCTATTACCGCTTGCAGATCTTCACTGATGTTAATATTTTGAAGACCTATCTGCAAAAGAAGAAGAAGAAAAATACATGCGTGATACTAAAGAAGATACTAAAAGTAGGCGTCGGGCTTCCAACGCCGAGAACATCAATATTCAAGTTATCAAGTAGGTGACATCTATAACAAAGTATGTTTTCCGGGTTTATTTGCCATCTCATCAACCTTCAGGTCATCTGTATGTACCAAAACGCAACTTTTGAGGAATCAGTGAACACTGAATGCAGAACCTAAAAAAGAAGATAACACATGAAGATGAAGTGCGTTTTTGGCACATTTTCATAATGATGCAGACACCATTCGACTATTTGAACAGTCAGGTAAAGAGACTAGTTCACTTTGGCCTGTGGAAGTTCAATGTGACTATCAGGAACTAGTAAAAGATGTAGAAGACATAACCACCCTGTTATAGAATTTCTATCTCAGCTCAGATGAAGATGTATGACTAAATCTAACCCAGATAACTTTAATGCAACTGGTTGAACAGAATATGAGTTGTGGATCATGAGTGTGTTTTACTTTCAAAACTAGTACTGGACTGTGTTGACTCTGGATTCTCAATATTTGATTATGTATCTACTTTCTCATCACTATAGGACAGTATTTCTAACATTAGCTTCTCTTAGAGTACAACTGGAAGACTTATTAACTTCATATGTTACTGATCATGTCAACTTGAGGAGGATGAAAAGTTTTCCGAGAAACACAGTTTAAAGGGGAAAAAAGCAGAAGAGGCAAAGAACACCCGCATAGACACAGGACAGAATTTGATAATCATTATCCATGTAGAATTTCAAAAAGAAAATTCATCTTTCCAATCAAAAAGCATCAGAAACTAAGTAAAAGTAAAGCAGCACAAAATAGTTAATTTAACTACTAAGGAGACCGAAGCACAAGATAGGACATAAAAGCCCGACAAATTTGCAGCGAAGCCATTGATGTCTATTACCTAGACATGGCCTGCAATATATGGAGTCCCAAAACACTACTTCAGAAGGACACGACATTTACTTCTGCTCGAGCACCAGAACCAATGATTAGGTAGAATATTTTAAGGAGAAGGATGAGGACACAGCCATAAAAAGCCAAGATAAATAGTATACTTGAGTAGTAATCAGAAAAATTACCTCCTCAAACTTGAGGTAAATGTTACGAGCTGAAACGCAAGAAAATCTGGCAGAAACTATCAGAGTAGCACCTTCATTCTCCTGTATATTAAAGCTCATAAGTTGAACAGTTTTACAAACTATCACAAAGATAAATGACAAACAAGAAGAAGAGTAAATATATCACTCCATTCCAAAATGGATTGTAAGACGCTCAGTATTCATTAAGCTACTCGTACATTTCAGGAGAGAGACATAGACTATGGCATGTATTCTTTTGGAGAATTTCTTACTAACTTTGGTATCAACCAGAACTTTGAAGGTTTTAAAGGTTAGAAATGCGACACTTTGAAGCCTAATTCAGGTAGTACTGATTTCAGCACTTAGAAGTGAAAGCACTGATAGGAAATCAAAGTCGCTCTGCTCTTTTTTATGGGATACAATAGTCCATGTAGATAGGATTTCATGAAACACTGAAGTTACACTCGTAAAATTAAGATAACTAGATTGGGAATAAGCAGAATCCTTATAAGAAAAAGTAGAGAATAAGCAGAACAGAAGGGTAATAGAGGGGATGACAACAACAACAGCAATAACAAACCAAGTATATTCCCACGGGTGGGATCTGGGAGGGTAGTATGTACGCAGACCTTATCCCTACCTAGTGAAGGTAGAGAAGCTATTTCTAACAGATGCTCGGCTCATAGAAGAAAAAGAGGGAGAAAAAGAAAGAAAAGGGAGAGAAGAAAAAGAGGGAGAAAAGAATAAGTAGTAAACCAAATAGTAACAACTGAGAAATACGATAACTGAAGCGAACTACACAACATGACGTAATATAGATCAAAGAATATGAACAAACTTTCAACTACCTACTAACCTTCTACCCTAATTCTCGACCTCCACACTTTCCTATCAGAGGTCATGTCCCTATTAAGTTGAAGCAGCACCATGTCTTGCCTAATCACCTCTATCTAGTACTTTTTTGGCCTACCTCGACCTCTTCTCAAAACCGCCATCATCAACCTCTTGCACCTCCTAACAGGAGCATCAATGTTTCTCCTCTTAACGTACCCCAACCATCTCAGCCTCGACTCTCGCATCTTGTCCTCCACGGAGGCCACTCCCACTTTGTCCCCAATAACTTCATTACTTATTTTATCTCTCCTGGTACACCCACTCCTCCATCTCAATATCCTCATTTCTGTTACTTTCATTTTCTGCACGTGGGAGTTCTTGACTGGCTAACTCTCAGCCCCATACAGCATAGTTGGTGCCTAGTCGAACCACCACTCTGTAAAATTTACTCTTAAGTCTTGACGGCACATTCCTATCACATAGACCGGATGTGAGCCTCCATTTCATTCAATCCGCTCCATTTTTTATTTACACCTACCCCTTCTTATGGGATGCATTCAGAGGAGGACACACCACAGTTAACAAGCAGCAACAGTCATTTCTAAGCAAAGTAGACTGATAATATACAAGAGTACAAATAGAAGATGCTTGGAATCCAAAACTTATTGGATTCTAAGAACATCAGGCACATGCTTTCTTTTCACTTTACTAAAGGTGTAGAGTGATTCTGGATTTATCAGCCACTAGAAATGTTTTATAACGTATGCAAAATATATCAGCAGATTGAGGGAAGTTTAACTTGGTACGAGTATAGCTACCATGAGGACATCAAAAGAGTAGTCCCAAAAGGTTTAAATTTAGACATTACCCACTACGTGTCAGACAAAATAGTGGTTGAAGAGATGAAGTAAAGCCCTTGAAACCAAACTTGAAATTCGAGCAGAGGGAACATTAGATGAATCTTTTGTCTACTCCTTCCCAGGAAGAATTATCCCATACATGTAGTGGTGAGTGTTGGGAAAATTAGCTTCCATAGAAATAATATTCACGGTATACGGCTATAATAAATGCAGATTTATTAAAATACTATAACCAACGGTAATAATAAGAGAAAGAAGGACACTGAGATTTTTACGTGGAAAACCCTTCTGAATAAGGAAAAAACCACGGCCCGAGAGGATCAACTGATTTCACTATAACAAGGATTTTACAATTTGTAGTACCAAGTAAAATACTCCAAGACTACTAAACACTCAAAAGAAATAACCTTCTTTTGATTTTTCCACCTCACTAAAATACCACTCAAACTCTATATATTTCCTTGCAGAGTATTTTGCGTCTTACTCTGTAAATCACTCTCTTTTTCTTTATTTGGTGTGTCTTACAATGAGAATACGACCCCTATTTATAGTGTTTAGAATTGCTTCATTGAGGTCATCAATGATGTCATGAGCTTGGCAAGAGTCAAATACTCATTGTGAAACCAAGGAAATATTTGCCATAAAATCTTCCTTACTATTCCTTTAGTTGGCTTGACATTTCAAAGCCAAAGGAAGATGTCTTCCTTTCACATGGGATGACCCATCAAATCTCCCCCTCCAGTCCCATGCACCTGAAGGAGGTATCTCCAGTTTCTCATATAGAGCTCATTCCGACAAGTTCTTTGCATTGCTCGAACTTGTCTCTTGGTATCATGTTGGTCAACATATCAGCAGGATTTTCACTCGTGTGAATCTTTTTGACCTGCAAAGATTCGTTCTTCACCTGCTCACGAATCCAATAATATCTCACATCGATATGCTTTGTTCTTGCATGGTACATGAAGTTCTTGCTCAAATCTATTGCACTTTGACTGCCACAATAGACGACATACTCCTTTTGATGCAATTCCAAACTCTTGAAGAAACTACTTAAGCCATACCATCTCCTTGCCAGCTTCTGTAGCGGCAATGTACTCTGCTTCAGTTGTTGAAAGTGCAACATACTTCTGCAATTTAGACTGCCATGATATAGCTCCCCCTAAAAAAGTAAATAGATATCCAGTAGTGGATTTTCTATTATCACCGGCCATATCAGCATCGGTATAGCCCTTCAAGACTGGATCTGATCTCCCAAAACACAAGCATTCATCTGAGGTTCCTTTTAGATACCTAAGTATCTACTTCACAGCTTCCCAATATTTTTTTTCAGGATTATCAAGAAACCTGCTAACAATACCAACAGCATGAGCAATATCGGTCCGGTACATACCATTGCATATATCAGGCTCCCAATGGCAGAGGAATATGAAATTTTAGCTATACTTTCTTTATCTTCCTTTGTTGTAGGACACATTGTCTTGTTCAACTTTATATGACTAGCAAGAGGCGTGCTGACTGGTTTAGCACTCATCATGTTGAAGCATTTAAGTATACGTTCAATATACTTATGTTGTGACAGCAACAATTTACTATTTGTCCTATCTCGGACAATCTCCATTCCTAGAATTTGTCGTGCTGGACCCAAGTCTTTCATGTCAAATGACTTGGACAAATCCTCCTTCAACTTGGCAATCAACTTCTTGTCTTGTCCTACAATCAGCATGTCATCCACATATAACAACAAGATGATAAAGTTATTGTTAGAGAATTTCTTATAGTATACACATGGATCTGAAAAAGTCTTTGTGTACGTTGGACTTCTCATGAATGAGTCAAACTTCTTGTACCACTGCCTAAGCGCTTGATTCAGCCCATAAAGACTCTTTTTCAACTTGCACACCATGTGTTTCTTCGCCTTTACTTCAAACCTTCTGGTTGCTCCATATAGATCTCTTCTGCCAAATCTCCGTGCAGAAACGCAGTTTTCACGTCCAACTGCTCCACTTCAAGATCTAGGCTAGCTGCCAAGCTCAAGATTGTTCGAATAGAAGTCATTTTGACAATAGGTGAGAAAATTTCATCAAATTCAATACCGTTCTTCTGTTCGAAACCTTTTACCACCAATCGAGCTTTGTGTCTGACCAGCTTGCCGTTTCCATCTTTCTTGAGCTTAAAGACCCACTTGCACTTGAGCGGTCTTTTGCCTTTTGGAAGTTCAACCAGTTCGTACTTATCATTCTTCTGTAAAGAATTCATCTCTTTTTGCATGGCTTCCAACCACTAGATTTGTTTCGCATGAGATAGCACCTCCTTGAAATTCTTTGACTCCCTCTCATCAGTGACGAGGATATACTCCGAAGAAGGATATCTTGTGGACTCTACCCTCTCTCTTTCAGATCTTCTCAAAGGTTATTGTCCTTCTTGTTGTTGTTACTCTCCTTCTTCATCTTGTGGACTAGGGTGCTCCCCCTGCTCAGCAACCTTTTCATCTACGCCTTTCGTATGCCATTCTTCACCCGTGGAAGGATTACGTATAAGTACAGTAGTAGTAACAAAGTTAGTAACTGTACCATTATCATTTTCGCTCTTTATTGATTGATCACTATCAATCCTGACCACATCTTCTCTGCAGACCACATCTCTGCTTCTGATGATCTTTTTTCTTTCTGGGTCCCACAATCTGTAGCCGAACTCTTCATCTCCATAACCGATGAAGATGCAGAGAATAGCTTTGTCATCCAGCTTCGTTCTCTGCTCCTTTGGCACATGTGCAAAAGCTTTACGTCCAAACACTTTCAGATGGGAGTAGGATACCTCTTTGTTGGTCCAGACTTTCTCTGAAATGTCAAACTCCAATAGAACTTATGGACTTCTGTTAATCAAGTAACAGGTTGTGCGAGCTGCTTCACCCCAAATGATTTAGGTAGTTTTGCCATTTTGAGCATACTTCTCACTATTTCAACAATGGTGCGATTCATCCTTTCAGTTACACTATTGTATTGTGGCTTTTCAGGAACTGTCTTCTCGTGTCTGATTCCATGGCTTGAGCAGTAGTCTTCAAACTCCTTTGAAGTATACTCTCCTCCATTGTCTGTCCTGAGACACTTTAATTTTTGACATGTCTCCCTTTTACTAGAGCATGGAATTTCTAAAATGCTTGAAATACCTGGTCTTTGGTTCTCAAGAAATAAACCAACAATTTTCGTGAAACATCATTAATAAATATGAGAAAATATTTGTTACTTCCCATTGATTCTACATCCATTGGAACACAAACATCAGAATATACTAAATCAAGTATATTCGATTTTCTTCCATGAGTTGCTTGAAACGATACCCTGTGTTGTTTTCCAAATAAATAATAATCACAAGAATTCATAGTTGTACCTTTTGTAAATGAGATGAGTGACTTTTTGGATAGGATCTGCAGTCCTTTCTCACTCATATGGCCCAATCTCCGGTGCCATAAATCTGCAAGCGTACCATCTACAGCCGCATGTAATCCATCTTCACGTATCTCAGCGGTTGTCTTGTACAATGTGTAGGGAGCAACTCCTTTAGCAATCAGCAAGGCTCCCTTGGTGAGTCTCCACTTCCTATTGGCAAAGTGATTCTCGTACCCGTCTCGATCTAGAGCGATCCTTAAAATTAAATTCATTCGCAGATCCGGTACGTGCCACAGATCTTTTAAAACTAATGTGCATCCGATATTTGTCTTAATACAAATGTAGCCAATCCCCACAATCTTTGAGTGACTGGTATTTCCCATCTTGACTATTCCAAAGTCTCCTGCTTTGTACCTATAGAAGAATTCTCTTAGCGGTGTGGCATGGTAGGATGCTGCTGTGTCAACCACTCATTCTGACTCTTGGCTTGCTAAGTGCATGCATTCCTCCTCCTCATGAACGAAAAGAACCACTGAGTCATCGTTGTGCACTGCAGCAGTTGTGTTGTCATCATTCTTCTAGCCATTGCTCTCGCCTCGACCTTTCTTCGGGCAATCTCTTTTGAAGTGACCAGATTGACCGCAACTGTAGCAATTTCTACCCTTTGACCGGTTCCTGGACTTTCCACGAGTTTTGGATTTATCACGGCTACTCGATGCTCTATAAAAACTTCTTCCTCTGTTTTCCATGATAAGAGCCTGCCCCTGATTTTCGGGCTTCTTCCTCATCTTATCATTGAGTAGGATGGTTGATGTGACCTCCTTTAAATTGACAGTATCTCTACCATGCAGGATGGTTGTTGCCAAATTATCATAGGAAGATGGCAACAAGTTTAGAAGCATGATAGCCTTATCTACTTCAATGATTGTTTCAAGGTTTGCCAACTGCGTGATTAATCCATTGAACATATTTAAATGGGACAAGAAATTTGTACCTTCACTCATATGGATGGCATAAAGTTGCTTTCTCAAAAACAACTTGTTTATTAAGGATTTGGACATGTATAGACTTTCTAGTCTTTCCAAATACCACATGCACTATTTTCATCCCCAACATTATTGAGTACTTCATCGGACAAGTGCAGTTTGATAGCACTAGCCGCCTTCTTATTAATACCTACCCATTCCTCGGCTTTCAAGGTTTTCGGCTTGCCTCTTTTCCATCTAGTGCAATGTCTAACTGTTGCGACCAAACACACACGCAAGTATACGTGGTCATTAAGTAATAAAGTAGTGAGTAGAGTATCGTTCCACGGAGACTTATGATTAACTTTTGACTGATCCAAACTCAAAAAAATTATCTATTCAAGAGATTTTTCTCAAAATGAATAGGCAATTAATTAATAACCAAGGAAAATATCAAACAGTTAATTAAACTAAAGATCGACTAAAATACGTAGGCAATTGCGGATAACAATCAATAGGAGAGGATATTCCACAGTCATAGGCTAGCTAACAATCTTGTTGCATTCTCGGCTTAAACTAACTAATTGATTTATCTAGTTTGTTGATTGACATGGTTAATGTTACTCGTAAGAATCTGTCGAGTTCTTACTTGCCTATTCAAGTTAACTTAATGCCTATATGTCTATGGAATTAAGACTAACAAGAACGCATTTACACTTCATGTGTTTCCAACCAAGCAAGACAATTAGGTATATTTCGACCCTAATTGCGAATCCGTTCCCCGATGCCCGGGTTCAAGAACTTGCTCTATTTAATCATATATGCAATCTAGAATTCCCACTTTCGAGTTCAACTCTAGATTCGTAGATAGTATTCTACTGTTAGCTACGCAGCAAAATAATTAAAAACAGAATTAAATAAACAACCCAATATGATAAAATCAAACTCGTCAATTCAAACTTCAAACATCAACATTCATGTAGCCCCCATGACCCCAGAACTAACGAGTTTAGCCACGCATGCTCATGGTAGCAATATCAAGTATTTCCCAAAAATACATAAAATCGATAAAGAAGGAAAAAGTAAGAACTCAAGACGAATTCCGTGGTTTTCAAACTTTGTGATGGCTTTTCTCCGCTTCCCGTGTGTTACATGACCTAAAAGAGGCGTTTTTAGCTTATATATTGCGTAAAAAAGTCGTGGGCCAAAGTTTTCCTTTTCCCATTTCGTCTCAACTTCAGCTTCTCAGCATCGCATGCTGAGGTGGATGCGCAACATCCACCCTCTGTTACTTCATCTGTGTTATGCCCAGGTGCAGATGCCTTAGCCCGACTTCACTGCTAGGGGTGCACCAAATACACTTTTTTCCTAGGTTGGATGGATGCATCCACCCTCTTCTCCTATAGGTGGAGCACCTTTTCTTCATATTTTTGCACTCCAAACACCCTAAATCATCACATACAACTCAATTAGTCATAAAACCAATAATTAACACATGTTGGGCATTCTAAACACCAAAAAGCGGTTAAAACATGGGTAAAGTAATATTAAAACATATAGAAATATGCCCAACATTACTAACCCTTGTTGGATGAGCAGGTCCTTCATCCTTCTTTGCTATGTGGAGAAACCGTCATTACCGTTGAATCTTGTTACTTCATACTTTACTCCTGACATTTTTTTTGTCACGAAGTAAAATTGACTGTAAATAATATTTCTGTGAATGAGCAGAACTTGTGCTCTAATACCAGTTGTTGGGAAAAATAACTCCCACAGAAATAATATTCACGGTATATGACTATAATAAATGCGGATTTCTAAAATACTGTAACTAACGATAATAATAAGAGAAACAAGGACACCGAGATTTTTACGTGGAAAACCCTTCTGGATACGGGAAAAACCACGGCCCGAGAGGAGCAACTGATTTCACTATAACAAGGATTTTACAATTTGTGATATCGAGTAAAATACTCCAAGACCACTAAACACCCAAAAGAAATAGCCCTCTTTTGATTTTTAAACCTCACTACAATACCGCTCAAACTCTCTATATTTTTCCTCACAGAGTATTTTCCTTCTTACTCTGTAAATCACTCTTTCTCTTTACAATGAGAGTAAGACACTTATTTATAGTGTTTAGGATTGCTTCATTGATGGCAAGAGCTTGGTAAGAGTCAAATATTCATTGTGAAACCAAGGAAATATTTGCCATAAAATCTTTCTTACTATTCCTTTAGTTGGCTTGACATTTCAAAGCCAAAGGAAGATGTCTTCCTTTCACATGGGATGGACCCATTAGTGAGAGGTAGTAGTTATCAGGTGGATTAATCGACGTGCTCAAACTGAACCAGACACATCATTTACAAAAGAATAAATTTTGGTTTCCTTTTTGAAGTGCTTTTATTTCACGAATCCATGAGCATTTAACTACTACCCTTCTCAATTTTTTAAATGGAAGCAACTACGTAGATGAGCCTTCTGGCACTTCACTTCATCCCTTCTTACTAAAAGGGCAGCCGGTGCAATAAGCTCCTGCTATGCGCGGGGTCCGGGGAAGGGCTGGACCACAAAGGTCTATCATACGCAGCCTTACCCTGCTGCAAGAGGCATCCCTTCATACTATTTTGTCAAATTCCCTTCCAATCTTCCATGCTTCAGCAAGGACCTCATCGCTAGTTGTTTTATGCTCATAGAGTTGAAGTTTATAAAAGTAAATGATGCTGTCAAAATTCTACAAGGAGAAGCACAATGCATAACTCTGAACTCGAGCATAAGGCTTTTGTACAGGTATAACTATTCTGAAGCACCTGCAGAATTACTTTAGGATAGGGTATCATGAAAAGAGAGGTCGGCAGTAATGAAGAGCTGGAAAAATTAGCATAGGAGCTGAGAAAATGTTGAGTTAACATCAGTTCTACTATACTGAAGTTTCCACTCTGAAAAAGTGTGTCCAAATGTCTATATCTGTTTATAATATATATCAATTAATGATGCTGGAATCTCATACCAAGTAGGATTATTTCTGTTTATAATCCTAAAGTTAAAATATTTTGAGAGAAGGCGATTAAAAAAAGAACTTTACACCAGCAAGCAAGTAATGGGTAAGAAGGCAGTATTGCACCTCTAATAAGCGTGGAACACTCCATTTGATGACATTGCGTACTAGTCCTCCACGGAATTCACTCTTGCACTCAAATTTCTGGAAAATTTGACCCACCTATTACATAACCCAGAAAGATCGGTTCAGCGGAGTATGCATGTAACTAGTAAATGAAATGATAGGAGTTGACAAATCTGGCATGCACTGCAGGTTGAGGAACTTTAGACTTTTCATTGAAAAGAAAATAGAGTTTTTTGTTCTCTTTGTTTCTTGTTCATGTTGTAATATTATTAGATGGTAGTGGTACAGACATGATAAAATATACTACAAATATTTGATTTCAGTAACACATGAACGAAAATAGTCAAGAAAGGTTTGAGGAAATAAAGCTGTTTTTCTTTTCGAAGTTCATACGATCTGTGAATTGAAAAGTTAGACCTTATTACTGATTAGAAGTTTATTTGAACTACTAAAACATGTGGTCAATTTGCATACTATATTGTTCAGTTAACCTACTAGTACTGCATTAGAAGTTGATTATTCTAGTATACACCAAATTGAACCTGAAAGAACGGAAGCTTAGCAGCAGATTCAAAAAGAATGACCACGTCCGATGCAGATGTATACTGCAACCGCCATGTTCCGTCCAACTTACTCAAGTCAATTTCTTTGCCAGCATCAAAACTTTCAACCACTACCTGATGATATCTCAAATCTAGTCAATACACTAGGATAAAGAGGAACCTTATTTTAAGCACAAGCAGCAGACCATAGCCTCCTCAATAATGGATCGTTGATCAGCAGTTGTCACCAGGCCTCGTTGAGTATCTTGGATGATTTTAAGCAATTCGTATTTTTGGCTTTCCAGTTCATTCTCAGCATCCTGAGCAAATCCAAATTGGATGTCAGAAGTGCTGTGAACAACGCAAGGCAATATCTTAAAATTGTTCTTGTGTTAAAAACAAAGAACCTAGAACAGGAGATGCTCAACACAAACAGAGAGGAAAATGAGAACATGGCATACGAAAACAGTGAAATATTGAACATACTCTTGCTGCAGTCATGGAGGTAGATGACATGGAGGTGGCCAAACATGCAACTCTTCCATGGTTGTGCACTCCTCTTATGGTGTTTGAAAAGGAGACAATAGGTCTCGTGCATATGGCAGAACTGAAACCTGCTGAGAAGCAGGAATAGTAGCATTTAGATCCATATCACTTATTGTGCTGAATAAACGTGCAATATTACAAGGAAAGGGCTTATATGGGCAAAGGAATGATGCCTAAATCAACAAAAGAGTCATTTATAGGATTTAAGAGCTTGAGCGAGGGGTTTATCATCCGCAGTCCACACTTCAGACTACAACTGCAATTTGTTCGGGGAGATTCTTTTCTGTAATCAATTATTGTCTATCTTCAAAGTAATGGAGATCATGCTACTGTGCAATACACCCACCAGTGAGTTCACAGTTTTGCTTCACATCCCAATAATATCAATATGTTTCTTCCAAGAATCAGTTTATAAAAGGAGTATAAACTGTTATGCCTATTGTTTAGTCCCACAAACATTGTTAAATGAATTAAAATAGTCAGCTCTAATTGCACTTTGAATGATTTGCAAATATGATTGTGTGCTCCCAAGAATCAAACTTGTGCGGAAAGCTCGTTCCAAAGAACTTATTCTACCTGCATTTCAGGATCACCTTAAAATTGTTTGTACTGAACTTCTTCGAGTTTACCGGAATTTACTACCAGCTTACAGTAGCAGGAAAAAAGTGAATGCATCACAGTTATATACACTGAGCTTTGTAAAGATAAAGACACTCATGACAAACTATTGATCTCAGTGCATACAACAAGAACATAAATCCAATTTTTGTGCTTTAAGTCATTTAGTGTTAATATACAAAGGCATTACCAATATTATGGTCCTATATGACATGGACCAGATACAAGTACATTATGCAGGTATTATTTATGCAGTGATTAACAATGAACAGGACGGAGCCAGTGTTCTGGCTACGGATTCGGCGAACTTCAAAACCTGTATTTGTCTTGAATAATTCATTGATTATTTACAATTTTAATAATTTAAAACCCAGTAATTTAAAATGTCTAGTATTCCGAAACCATAAGCTTGACAATGAAGAGATTGTTGTGCGGGAATTAATAATGAAGAGATTGTTATACTGTGATTACTTTCTTTAAAACGGCACTTTTGTCTTTAAATAGTCCCCATTGCTAATACATATATTCTACTTCCACATTCTATCGCACGATAGATTCTAGCATAACTTAATGCGGTTTTTATTTAATAGCGCAAACCAAATGCTGCATTAGATTTATGCGGCAATTATTTTTCCTTATGCGACCAACAAAACACTATATCATCTTATATAAAAATTTACACTGGGATTAATAATTCCACTACATCAACGAAACGATAAATTTCTTACAAGTTTTCTGTATCATTCTACGCACTTGACACATTCTTCTAAGCAAGGGATAAGGACGTTTTCCACACTGAAATGTTGTCACAGCTAATATCACTAGAAGTTGCAGCAGAAAAATCTCGATACATTACTTAAATCTTCGAAATGGTAGAGAGCAAATAGCAAGTTTGTAATAAAGTATATGAAATTATAAAAAGAAAATGTAAAATTACCTGAAATCATTTGGTAGCGATTAAAATATCAAATGAGGCATGAAGGATTACCCAGAAAGTTGAGATTCTCAGAATGCTTAAGTTAGAACTAAATATTCAATTTGTAGAGCCAAAGAATAGTGCAAATTTTCTGCAGCAAAAGTGCCTGGTTGATAGTGGTCTCATCCAAACTGTGAAATCACATTTATGCCCCTTCATATTATCAATTGTCATTTTATATTGAGTTAAAACCCTAAACCTCTAAACTATCGTATTTTTGTTAGTTTACTACTTAAACTATTTAATTTTCCCAAAATTTCTCTTAACTATATTTCCCTTCATATTAAAACTTCCTCGTTATATTCTTAGAGGTCCGTCTAATACACGTTCATAATCATCTAAAACAACGTGTCATGTGGTACTACACGTGGTTATTTAACTCAGCCTAAAATCTCCCTAAACTATAACTTTTTGTCCGGTACCTACTTAAACTATTTGGTATCCCCAAAACCCCCCTGAAGTATATTGTTCTATATATTAAAACCCCATATTTAATTGTTAGAGGTATGTCTAACTATATTAACTTATAGTTTGTACTAAGTTTTTTTTAGTTTATTCATGATGTACTACTCTCGGATGACTAATTAATTCTAGGAGTTTTAGCTAAAATAGTATCTAATCTAATGTGTTAATTTTAGATTTAATTGTGATTGTGCTTTATGCTAGACTCTAGTTAAGTAAGTCCTTATTTATATTCATTTTGCAGCACAATAAAAAAATGAAAGCATATAGTATTGCTTTTATGAAAAATTACCTTATATTATATAAACAAGATTACACAAAATAAAATTTTACAAATAATAAACCAATCCACCGGAAACTACATTCTCTAATTTTGGATTACACAAACAAGGTTTAAGTGATTCAACTTTATTATCTACAAGGTGATGAATTTAATAAGAAGATTTATATGGGTGTTCTTTCAATATGTATAAGACATGAAAGAAGACTAAAACAAGAAAGATAATAAATCATTTTAGAGAAAACAAGATAGGGAGAAAAAAAGATGAACAAGAAGGTGAAAAAATAAAAATAAAGGTGAAAAATAAGGAAGAATGGTTAAAAAATGAGGGAAAAGGTAGATATAAAGAAAATAAGGAAAATACTTATAAAAAGATAAAATTGAAAGAGGGTTAGGTTAATTAGCCATTACATACTGTCATGTGGGCCATTTTGATAGCTTTTCTCAGTTGCCATGCGCTCCCAAGTGAGTTATTACACATGTTATGTCAGGTAAGTAACGAGGGGGTTTAAATATGAAGGACAATATCGTTCAGGGAGGTTTTCGGGACACTGAATAGTTTAAGTAGGAAACTAATAAAAATATGATAGTTTAAAGGAGTTTTAGGGTATTAACTCTTTTATATTTGGTCGTACGTTGGCCAAATCCAAATGGGAAGTCATTTTTCCCTCAGAAAAAAAGAGTAAATACCGTAAAACCTGCCTAAACTATCACCTTATTGCCATTTCCCTACCTAAACTATCACCTATCCTCAAAAATTCCCTGAACTATATCCTCCTTCGTATTAAACCCCCTCCGCTGCTTATGTGGCGTATTATGTGTAATAACTCATGAAAGAGCGCGTGCAGGCTAGAAAAAGCCATCAAAATAACCCACATGACAATGTCTAATGGCTAATTAGTGCTTATTATTTAAAAAAATTATATTTTTTTCTCATTTTCTTTATATTTCACCTTTCTTCTCCATTTTTTACATTTCTCCTCTATTTCTCCATTACAGTCCAACAAATATTTATGGTATGATCTTTGTGAGAAGACAACTTTAGTAAAAATATTGTCTCTACTCACCTTGATTCCTTGCTGCTGAATACCTTCGTTTAATCCAATCCAATGGGTTCAACTCACCAAACAAATCTATACATAGTTATTTTAAGAGTCAATATTAGAAGTTCCAAGATTTCCAAAATATAAAAACTCTAGGTTTGATTTTTCTCTCCTTCTAGGGTTCATCGTTAATCTAAGTTTCTGAAGTAGTTTCTAGGAACAAATATCAACCATAAACCTCTCTAACAATTGTGGTTAAAAGCGGTTACGAAACCTATCATGAATCGTGAAACCCTAGGTTAGCGAAGAGACCTTGTTCTTGTTGAGAATCTAGTACTTTTGAGATGGAATATTATTAGAATTGATGTTTGGAAGTAGTATTCTAACGTTAATCACATTAAAAACTCACCTTAGATAGTACGAGAACCCTTGGATGACTTGAGGATGAGAGGGAGGTTTAATCTTTAAAGAATGAGGCTATTTTCTCTCTCCCCGTTCCTTTTCTTTCAATTTCACGCCTTTGGTGTCACTGTCCACGCCCAGCGCTACCCACGATGCTCAAATAAATTATTTCTGATTTTGGCATTCTGACTCGCGCTCGGCGCACCTCTGGACGCCCCAAAACGCTGCCCATTTTTCTAACAGGATAGGTTTTAGTAAAACGCCTATAATGTTTTATCAAAGTATCAAAATGACAAACGGTTTGAAGTGCTAGAAACTAAACTTCAAGGTCTTTCTTTTGATATATAGCTCAAATATTAGTTCATTATACATTGATATATATGCTAATTGAAATTTAGGTCATGTGCAACTAAGGTGATTTTCATCCCTTAGACAACTCCAATATATTCCAATTTACTCCTCTCCTCTTATAACCATCTATTCAACCTTCTAAACATAAGATTTAGGTATTTTGTAATTTCATAACTTTTTACACATCTTTGTGTCCAACTTAGAGCTTGAGCGAGAACATAATACTTAGCAAAAAAGTTTCGGGGCTTTACAATATCACAATATAATACATGTCTCTCGTCCTTGCTTGCACGGAAACACCCTTCATGCCATGAACACATGATAATATAAAAACAATGGCACAACATTACCCTTCGTTCTTTTACTCTCATC
The DNA here is from genome assembly GCA_002018475.1 of Nicotiana obtusifolia. Lineage (NCBI taxonomy): Eukaryota > Viridiplantae > Streptophyta > Magnoliopsida > Solanales > Solanaceae > Nicotiana > Nicotiana obtusifolia. The sequence continues at coordinate 67,118 of MCJB01032832.1, read as the reverse complement.
CTCACATGGTAATGTAAATCAAATGGCACGATATCACCCTACGTACTTAACTCACATGGCACTGCATCACCCATCGTGCTTTACACTCTTCCTCTCATGATAATATATATGAAATGACAGGCATCACCCTTCGTGCTTCACACTCTTCCTCACCAAGCACGTGTATATCAGTAACAAGCAAGGTAGGAAGCATGAATAACATCAATGAGAGTGATTAAGTGAATATTCCAAATGAACATAAATCACAGCTTTCAAGCCAATAACAATTCAACAAACCTCAAGAATCTCATTGTTCAAGTATCTCAACCAATCTCAAAAAAATGATCTTCAACTCAAGTATAGAATTCAATTTCTCAAGAATAACGATTGTAGCGATATATTTGTGATTAAGTATAATGACGACCAAATTTAGCACATCAATAATTTCACAAAAAGTCTGGTAAAGTTTAATCAAGTTATAATAAGTTAAATCATGGTTACTAGCATTTAACTTCATATTCATATTAATTTAGAAGTCAAGTAAAACGCTAAACAAGAAGGTCACTTAATCCTACAAGGCACAAATAATTGTATAATCTACCCTCAAGCATGATTAGCCCTAGCCCATGCATATACGCTCGTCACCTCCGCATGTAGCAAACAATATCAATTAATAGAAAAAATTATCCCAACAAAGTTAGGAAAGATACTTATCTCAAACAAGCCAAATCAGTACGTTAGAAACACCATCCCGCGCAAATCGACCTCCAAACGGCTCAAAACTAGCAAAAAGCAACTCAAAATCATCAAATAATGCTATAGGAAACAAACCCAAACGATAAACGTTGAATCTTTAATCAAATACTCAAAGTTAACCAAAAAGTCAACCAGGGTCCGCACCTCAGAACCCGACAAAACTCATAAATTCCAATGATCCATTAAATTACAAGTCCAACCATACTAATTTTACTCAAATCCGACTCCGAATCAATGTTCAAAACTCTATTATTCACTTTATGAAAGTTTAGACAAAAACTCCCAATTTTTCTTTTAGATTCGTCAAATTAAATACTAAAATCGAATATAGAATCATGTAATATAATCAAATCCGAGTAAAAAAATACTTAGCCCAATCAAAATTGGGAAAATTTCTTCCAAAATCGCCCAAATCTGAGCTCCAAAACCATGTGAGAAAAAGTGGCTAAATTCTGAAACAAGTAAAATAACGCAGCAGTTGTTATAGCTGGAATCAGATCCTATATAACCCTGATACTCATATTTGATAAGTCCAATATAATTTTTACGAGATTACACCCAAGATAGACTTTTGAATCACCCAATTTGACTTTAAAATGAGGGAGATATGATGTTTTGAAGTTTTAAAGGAAGTCGGAAAATTTAAGGGATAAAATGACATTTTCGTAATTATTTTACACCAGAAAATCAGCAACAAAATCTTTATTTTAGCACCCAAAACTCATCCGGAATCTCCTAGACACAAACCATATATGCTTTCAATCATAAAGTACGTTAAAAACATGTTCGTGCACTCAAAACAATGAAAAGAGGCCATCTTGACCCGACATTGACCACGGTCAAACTCCAAATCCTTAACTAGTTTCTCAAACAATGATGCAAAATACACCCGAGCCCTTTGGAACCCCATCCAATCATACCAATAAGTACAAATACATTATCCAAAGCCTCACAACATCCACAGGAACATCAGAACAAAGAATCGAGTCTCAAACGGAATATAATTTCTCTTAAGTTATTAAATCTTCATTCTTTCAAAAGAGTGTCCGAATCATACTTAAACACTTCGGATTACTTTCAAATTATGCACACAAGTTCAATTCAACTATATAGACCTATCCAAAGTCTCGGAACACCAAATGGAGTTCAATAACATTAAAGTCAACTCTTGGTTAAACTTATGAACTCTTAAGTTCTTCAAATTGCCAACGTTCGACAAATAGTGTCGAATCCTTCTAGGAACCTCCAAAATCGAATCCGAACATACACACAAGTCCAAAATTAGCATATGAACCTATCAGAATCATATAAACTCAATCTCGAGTCCGTTTACCCAAAAGTCAAATCCTGATCAACTTTTCCAACTTAAAGCTCCCAAATCGAGAGTCATTCTTCCAAATCGATCCCGAATCACTCGAAAATTAAAACCGACTATACACGCAAGTCATATTACATCATATGAAGATACTCAAAGTCTCAAATCACCGAAAGTAATACTAAAGCTCAAAACGATCGATAAGGTCATTACAAGCAATCACAACAAAAAGATACTTTTGAATTCAAGCTAATCAACTGAAGAACCAGTTCCTGAAGATAAAGGTGCTCAAGTTCTTTAGTTGTTAGGTTAAGTCAATGTTTTGAATTATAACCTATTTGCTTTTTGAGAAGTGTAATAGTGGGTTTTTGCTAAAACTTTATTTTTGTAAGCTTCCTAGACTAAAGTTTAGTTTGGGAAGAGGTTGCTACAATTAAGTTGATTGTATGGGCTAGCGTACTAGGGTTACTCCCCTTGGTTATAGAGTTATAACCTAAAAATCGCTCTTTGAAGTTTGGTGAAGATTTGAGAAAAATCCTACTGAGTAGGTCGTGATTTTTACTTCCTTGAGCAAGAAGTTTTTTCATGTAAATCTCTGTATTGATTAATTTTCCGTAATTTTTTTTGTTTGGATAGCTCGAAGAACCAAGTTTTTTGAAAACGCGAAAATCAGGTTAGACACAATTCAACTCCTCTTCTTATGTTTGGGTGTATCCTAAAATAACAATAACAATAATAATTTCTTGAACAGAAATATTCAAAAGTGATTTGTCAAATGGATTCTTTACTTTTCAAAAATAATCTATCGTATCGTATTTTATCATTTGATGTATATAATATTTGGATAAATTGTATTTGCCGTTGTTTTATAATGTCATGGACCAACAATATGAAGAATATTGTAATTTTATAACGAAAAAATGAGGTACGAGGTATAGTTATTATATAAAAAATATGATAAAGAATAAATAGAATTATTTAATTATATAGAAAGGCAAGATGAGAGGAAAAAAAAAGGTAACAACACGACCACACTAAATTGATCGTTACATAAAATAATATTTTTATTATTAAATAACGACAAATTTAAAAATACGATATAATAAAATTTAAATAATAATTAAAATAAATATTATATTTAAAATAACAATACAATACAACTATTATTAAATATACAAACAAGATGCTACACGGACATAAAACGTACCTCATTAGCCTTTCAGAAGTAGGGAGGCGGGTGAGGGATGAGAGAAGATTGTCGCTGTCGAGTCAAAATTGGTGTGGTGGTGG
>MCJB01032832.1:35498-63626 GCA_002018475.1 Nicotiana obtusifolia | reverse complement strand
TCATAGCTGTCAAGTCAAAACATAACACAGGCGACTCTAGTGGATTCTACTTCACTCTACCATGCAGGCCCACGTAAATGTCAATAGGAAAACCCACTGAAATTAGCAAAAGAACAAAAGCAAAGAGAGAGAAAAGTGGTCAGCGGAGGAAAAAAAAACTTTTCAAATACTTTAAATTAGTCATTTTAACCGCTGCTCTTACCAATTAATGATTTAAATATTATAATAATACATTACTTATTTATTAACAGAAACATGTGGGTCAATTATGCTAACCTCACTATTATAGAAAAGTGGGTAATTAAGAGATCTTTATGCAGACAAATAGTGCCCAATGCATAGGTTTAGCCATAAAATATTTATTTGTACATATACTTTTTGTGCTTGATGGAACATTGGTGACGCACCGATAAGGAGTGTTTTTTTTTGGTAATTTCGAGACACAACATGTATAATACCATCTTTTTGGCTTTTAATCCATAAATTACATTTGCTTTTTTCCTAACAAGGTCCAATAATTTAGATTGAAAATAAAAGAAAAACATATAACTATATTAGAAAAATTAATAATGTCGTTAGTCCCACATTGCTGGGTGGGAAGCATTTTATCTCGTTATATGATTTTTGGCAATTCAAGCTCATTTCTACCGTAATTGATCAGTACACATAAGTTGTAAATTGTAGGAGAAGGAGTATATTTTTGTGAAGAATTTGCTTGTATTTTGTGATAAGAGAAGATTGTTCAAGAGGTAAACACCCTCTTCTATCTTCATTTTGAGCTAGGTTGTAGGTTTGACTGTTTGATCTGGAAGTATATGATGAAACACAACCTTCCTTTTGTTACAAAGTTGTATACTTGTACGGCAGAATCAACTAAAAAAAGCTAGAATCTCCCTCCTCGGAACCTAAGAATGCATGTTCATGGAGTTCAGTCTGCTAACCAAATAATTTTTTAATGTTTTCTTCAGTAATTTACGTCTAATTAAGCTCTTTTACTTTTCATGCATTGGAACATTTTCCGATTGTAGCCAATCTAAATGGTTCTGTTACAAAGCCCTCATATATAGGGTATAACCGGTGGTGAAAATAGCTTATACAAATAACAAATAAAATACTGAAACATGCAGCCTCACCTTTATATTATGTGTAGAGATCGTAAAATTGCTATTAGGAAAAGATATTGGTGGTGTTGCAGTAGTATTCAAATAATGATCTTATTTCATTCACAAAATTAACAATAACTTGATGTTACAAAAAGATCATAAAAGAATGTACCCAAATTTTATTAAAGAATGTTTCAATCATGTTTTGCAGTAGTACTCTACAATTCAATTTGAATTTGGAAAAAAAGAATTACAAAATGCCATGTCTATGGAAGGCATACTTGATGGCAACAAATTTAGAGCTCTCTAATTGCAATCCAAGTTCAAGTTGATCTTGTCTTCGGGGCCTTCTAAGAAATAATGTAGTCAATTTTATGATAAGAGCATGAGCAATTTTGAGCACCAATATCATCTGCAATACAGGGGGGTGTAACTCTTCCATCTTGGTACCACAATTTTCTTTTTTGCACTAGATCATTGACGAAATTGTCCAGTGTTTCCCTGGTGATACCTGGCATTACAATAACATGTGCCATATCTTTCATGCATGAAAGTTGCCAACGACGGACAAATTCATGGTCACGAGGCCTCTCAATTACAACTATGATGCTAAGCTCATTTAGCATGACACTTATCCCTGCTTGCTGAAGACGATCTTTCAAATATTTGGCATTGTCAAGGCATCTTTTAACATCTTTTTGCAGGCCAATTTGACCTTTAGCACTCAAACTATACCACAGGAAAATTGGAGTTAAACCGTTACGACTTCCAGAAATTGTGGCATCTACAGAAGCGATGTACTCCACATTTCTTGAGAGGTTATTGATGTAGCTCTTTCTTGTTATTTGGACACCACAAGGCATTGGACATCCCAAGAACTTGTGACCAGAAATCGTCACGCTTCCAATTGGCTTTTTGAAGCTTATCATCTGTGTTGTCAAATCGCATAAAGAATAATCAGAATGCCGCTCTGCATGTTACTTGAGAATTTGTCAAAATTAAGTAAGAAGCAAAACTCACATTGTTTATAAAGGGGACAATAAGCCCACATAGTGCTGCATCACAGTGGACGTAAAACATATCTTGTGAATAGCCACAATCTGTGAGTGTTTGAAGAATAACATCTAGGTCATCAACAGCTCCTTTGAATGTAGTTCCTACAATGAAAAGGACTATAAATTAGAAAAATATTGTAAGAAGACTAGCGAAGGAAAGAAAAAAGAAACAGAAAATGGATGGAGGATGGAATAAATATATACCAATCGTAACATTTATAATCGCTGGTTTGTCCTTATTTTGAAGCAACTTTGCTCTTAGATCTGAATAATCCATCTCCCCATTTACTGATGTGTTGATCGTTTCCGAATCCATTCTATACATTCTTGCAGCTTTGAACACCGAGTAGTGAGAGTCTTTTGACGCATATAATATTCCATTAGGAAGTAGCTCTCTCCTGCATAAATAATGTTTAAGAAATTTAAGAGCATTCAAATAATAGAGTACAATTTATAATACTGTATTTTCTTGGTTATAGCCTAGATGCTGATACTTACCCTAATAAAATGCCATGGAGATTGCCTTCAGTGCCACCATTGGTAACATAACCCCAATATTGATCTTTTTCAATTTCCCATAGATTGGCAAACCAATCCAAAACTGCCATTTCAAAGTCTTTTGAATGAAAATCCACAGTGTTCTCAATGAAAGGGTCACCACAGTTATTAAGGTGGAATTGCAAAAGTGGTGCTAAAGTGGCATAATGATCGTAACAAATGTTCACCGGATAACCTAATAAGATGAAGAAGAAAAGAACTAACTTAGTCATTGAGTGAGTTAGTCTTTAGTGGGAAAGGCTGATTAGGGGATAGAAATAATAGTATTAGTAATTAATTACCTATATGAAAATTGACTCGTTGAGTAAGTGTATCTAAATAGTTGACCAAGATAGAGTCCAAGGAAGGGCCGTCATTTTCGACGCCTGGCTCCGTCACAGCAAGTTGCAGATTCCTCCTTGGGCCAGGTGGCTGCACCTTCTGTCTCTTGTTGTCGCCATTCGGAAACAAACTTGGAGGTGCTAAACCTCTTGGTGTTATGGCCGATAGCTCAAAGTCCTGTCAGGCATCATCGTATCAGTATGACAACTTAAGTTTTTAACCGATATATAATATATATTTATATAATTCAATGACTTAATTTCCAGTAAATGCATTGTTCTTAGCTAGGTGTTAGAAGAGTATGAATGAAAATAATAGCTAGCTCAATGCACAATCTCTAGTATTTATAACAAGACATAACTTTTTTGTTTTAGCTTTTGGACTAAAATAGGTGAATTGTTTGTAATGGTAAAAAGAAGATAGTGATGAAGTTTATGCACGTAATCAACAGTACCTTTTCAAATGAGAGGCTACCCATTATATTCTCGTGGAGCACAAAGTTCTCTTTTGTTTGCTTAGAATGGAAAACCAACTGCTGATTTTTGATTTTGTTCATATATCTGGGGTTTATATAGGTCTAAAAAGATCAAGGGTTTGTGCACCAACCACCGATTTCTTTTTTTCATTTCTCTTTTCTTTCTTTTTTTGCCCTCTGTTTCCTGTTAGTTTCTTCAATTAATTATCCCACTTACCATTCTTTTGTTGAAGAAGTCTACTAAGTATATTGTATATAAATTTCTCTATGCACTATCAGTATGTGCTATTGGCCGGTTTGACCCTGTATTAGAAAGTTACTACTCAACTTTGCCAGCCATTATTCTATTATCAATGGGTAGGTGAGATATATAAGAAGCGAAATCCAAATAAACATGTAAAAGGTGCTGCCAAAACTCGAGCGTCTAAACTATTCATTCTTTCTTAAAAATTATATATACGGGTTCTATTAACCTGTTTACTACAATCTAACAGATGCGTATTTCTTGATATTAAAATAATTGAAGAATCAAAATAATAAAGGCGCTGAAGATCTAGTAAACTGAAAAACTGTTAGGTGAGATAAAATAAAGTGACAATTCATAGCCCTGTCTTTGAACGAGTTTGAGCCTACTATTTCAGCGCAGAAACACAAGTCAATACTAGTAATATCTTACATACCTTAGAACAGTAAGGGTGAATTTAAAATTTGGCACTTGGGTAATTACCAATGTTATTATGGTAATTGTGTCTAATAAGTTAAATTTCATTTTTGTTCGAACCGTTTGAAAATATTTATTTATTTATTTTTGAATAAAGAAGTGCATATTATTGAAAGCAGTAAAGGAATTAAAGTAGTCCAGTACAAATAGGAATTAATCTAAAAGATGTAATTCCATAGAGGTCTTTCCAATAATGAAATAAAACAGATAAAGGGTTAGCATTCCAAAATATAATTTTCATTTCCGTTCCAAGTGGTGCTTCTGATTTCCAAAGCTGAGTAAGAGAATCTACAGCCTGTTAGGTGAATTATTTAATTTGATTAATTACTACTTAAGAATTTCGACTATTAAGAGGAAACAAATGCTTTGTATAAGCCAGTTCAAGCCCTTTGTATAGTGCAAGGATTTCAGCATGCATGGATTTCTGAGTTTGGAAATTAGATAGGGAACATACGTAAAAATGTATTGAAACAAGTCATTAAAAAAGATAAATAAACTAACGGTCATAGTCATTATGTTTTTTGCCCCTCCATATCCATAAGCTAATATATACAGTTGACATTTGAAATTTTTTTCTTACCACACAATTGAATAAGTCCTTTTTCTATCATGAATAAAATGTTCTTTCACTTTTCCAATTAATTAAATATTTACTTTTTTCAACATAACATGATTAGCTATGGCTGGAACCAGGATTTGAAACTTATAAGTTTAGTATCTAATTCTTTTAAGTGATTAGGTTATAAATTAATAATTTGTACATAATTTAATAATTTTTTAAGACAAATACAAGGTTTGGACAAAAGTTATTGGGTTCAGCCGAACCCGTATCCAAATGGCTGGCTCCGCCCCGGGCCCTTGAAGGGAAAAGATTGCACCTTTATGCTACTTGTTACACAATATTTGAGCTCCCAGTAGTTTCATTTTAGCTCGTTAAACATAAAAACTAACAATATAGAAAACTGTTAAGCCAAACTCATTTATCTTCTGGGTGAAGGTTCAGGTTGAAGATTTGGCAAACAACTTGTTGACCAAGTAAATTGGCTGAATTGGAAAATTAAACGACTGTCCGCGGCATTTCGCTTTCACACGGACTCTACAAGTTTCAAGTGGGATGGAACCTTTCTCTCTGTATTAGAATCTTCTCTACTCTACAATCACCAAACCATGCACTTCCAAATGTCAATAATAGAAAAAACCTATGAATAAAGTTAACAGAAGAACGAAAGAATAGACAGAGAAGATTCTTGGAACTGGCCAGCGGAAAAAGCAGGAATTTTTCAAATACTGAAGTCTTGAATTGTTTTTTTTTTTTTTCATTCTATGTTCACACGAATTAATGATTAAAAACGTTTCTACTACTTTATTTATTTCATCCTAAACAGGAATGCGTTGGGTTTTGCTCACCTCACTATATATTAGAAATGCATTAATGTTCGTTAACACCATATACATACGAAATTGCAATAGTAATGTCTTTTCAGCGTTGTACAACTGAGTCACGAGTTCAACCTGGAAAGATTTCAAGTAGATACACTTATATGCCAAAGGTTTCTTTATATGTCAAAGCTAGTGTGGTGTGGGTAATGCTGCATTTCATGATGACATGATATGCTTAAAAACTTTATGGTCTTTCGTGTAATCGTATCTAATTTGATTGACACGATCGCACTGATTGGTATCATAACCTAATTTTCAAATAATAAAGTACGGTATCCACCAATGGAAAATCAAATATCAAGCTTTTAGGCTTTAAGCCTTATCCCATGTGACATTCCTGTTTTAAAAATACTAAAATTCAATCCACTAACATCTGCTTTATTAGCTAACTAAATACAAAAACCAAATTCATTTAGTGGAGACTTCTTTTAGTCTTATCGCACGAGTCACCTAACTTAGTCAATTATATTTCAAGTTTCATGATCAAATACCTTCATTTGGAAGTCCTTTTCGAACACATGAATATGTCTAGTGATAATTCCCCTCTATCTCCTAAGAGCAAATTGTCTTCTCTTTCCTTTAATTTGTGTAATGATCCGACCGATTGTTTTGAGTATTTTAGTCCCGATCTTCTAAATTATTCTTTCTCTATGCTATATTTTGGTTATGTAACTTGCCGGGGTAGTTGGTGTTGTTTTCGGGTGAATTTCAGAGTGAAATGGGACACATAGTCCCTAAGTTGAAAGTTTAAGTCGTAGGAGTTGACCGTAGTTTGACTTGTATGAAGAAGACTTTGGAATGGAGTTTTAATGGGTCCAATAGCTCCGTAGGGTGATTTTGATCTTAAGAACGTGTCCGAATGTTGATTTGGAGGTTTGTAGGTTGTTCTAGCGTAAATTGGTGAAAGTTGGAAAATTGGAAGATTTTGGAAAGTTTGATCAAGAGTAGACTTTATTGATATCGGGGTCGGATTCTGATTCTGAAAGTTGGAATAGGTCCGTAATGTCATTTATGACTTGTGTGCAAAATTTGGTATCAATCTGAGTTGTTTTGATATGAATTGGCGTTGGTTTCAGAATTTGGAAGTTCGTAGTTCATAGGCTTGAATTTGGACTGCGATTCATAGAATTTGTGTTGTTTGATGTGATTTGTGGCCTCGAGTATGTCCATTATGTGTTTTGAAACTTGTTGGTATATTCGGATAGGGTCCCGGGGGCCCTCGGTGTGAATCAGATAGAAATTAGATCATTTTTGGACTTAGTGTTTTGCTAAAGTGCTGCTGTTTTGGTGTCATCGCACCTGAGGAAGGTCTGGCCGCAGGTGTGGTCAAGCCGGTGCGCCTTGATCATCGCAGAAGTAGAGGAACCAGCCCAGGCCTAGGTTTAAAGAAGGATTTTGATCGTCGATTCGTAGTTTTGATGTTGTTTGGTGTGATTTGAGGCATCGAGCATGTTTGTTTCATGTTTTGGGACTGTTTGGTGTGATTGGACAGAGTCTCGGGGGCCTTGGGTGTGTTTCGAGGTGGTTTCGGACCAAGTTTGGCTAAGTTGCTACTGCTGGTGTCTGCTGTCTGGTTTTGTTCTTCACGAACGCGAAGGGATTCACGCGTTTGTGAAGAAGGATTTGTTAGCTGCTGACTTTTGTGCTCCGTTTTCGCGACTGGGGCCACACATTCGCGTAAGGTGAGGTGGCAAGGCTTCGCGTTCACGATGGCAACTTTGTGTTCACATTAAAGAAGCTGGCCTGGGAGATTTCCTTGGCCTTCGCGTTCGCGGATTGGGCATCGCGTTCGCGATGGTTCACCTGGTAAAGCATCACGTTCGCGAGCTGCGACACGCGTCCGCGAAGGGCAGTTTTGGAGCTGGAACTGGTATTGCTTTGCGAACGCGAGGGACTTGCCACGTTCATGAAGAAGGTCGTTCTGGGCAGTGTGGTTTTAAAAACGGGGGTTTGCCTTATTTCCACTTCATTTCTTCCATGAGATTCGACTTTGGAGCGATTTTGGAGCACCATTTTCATCGTCAATCATGAGGTAAGTGATTTCTACCAGTTATGAGTTAAATATAGGAATTTAGGCTTGTAAATTCATGGAACTTTGTAGGAATTATGAGATTTTAAGAGAAAACCTAGAAATTGGTATTTTTAAAATTTAATGTTATGGGTAATGTTTATCTTCGAAAATTTTCGAAATCCAAGCATGTGGGCCTGAGGGTTGACTTTGTTGACTTTTCAAACAGAGTTGGGAAGTGTTATAAATTAATTAATTATGATGTTAGAGTATATTTTGTATTGGCTTTCACAATTATATGACTAGTTTTGGGTCATTGGCATGAATTGAGGAGTTAAAGAGGCGTTGGAGCCGGTTATGAAACTTCGGAGCGAGGTAAGTCTCCTGTCTAACCTTGTGAGGGGGAAATTACCCCCTAGGCGATGTAATTATTATGTACTACTTGTTGTGGGTGCTACATACGCACGAGGAGATGCGAGTCTGTACATGGCTAAATCATGTTTATGTTTGGGTAGATTTAGGACTTTATCATCTAATATTTGAATTATTTGAACTCATTCTGCCAGCTTAATTATTTGAAGTTATAATTGAACTTGATTTAGAAATTGCATATATATTAGGCCGAGCCTTATCATCTTGAGTTATTGGCAAGTTATTTGAGAATCAGTAAAGTTTATACTCACTTGTGTTCATATACTGTATCGCAAGCACGTGCCTCGTAATTCAAAAATTTCTTTCCTTTCTTGTGGAGTGGGCCGAACGCCTCGGCAGGATCATGTACCACACTCTTATGGGAGCGGGACGTTCGACTCGCCAGTATACTAGATGCATCTATGGTTCGTGCCGCTCGACCCTCGGCAATGTACATGTTATGATGGTATTGGCGGTTTGCCTCGGCAGTATCATATTCCTTCTGGGATCGGGCCGTACGACCTCGAAATAATCGAACGTTATATCACTAGCAGTCAGAATGTTCACGAGATTATCCTTCAACTGATGCCCGACATTTTATATGGTAGTTCCTTATCCGTTTGATATTGGCACTTGATATTTCTGAGCTATTAAGATAGAATACGAGATCGAGAAATTAATATCATTAGAAGGAATTTTGGAAGATTGTGTTAGTTACAGATTTACCTCACTACTATTATTGTGCTCCTTATCTGTTTATGATTTACCATATTGATTTATTGCACACTAGTAAGTGTCGATGTCGACCCCTCGTCACTATTTTTCCAGAGTTAGGCTAGATACTTACTGGGTACGCGTTGATTTACGTACTCATGCTGCACTTCTTCACTAAATGTGCAGGATCTGACAGGTTCATTTGGTGATCATCTTGGCGCGTAGGCGTAGTTGTTGAGGAGACTTTAGGTGAGCTGCATTCCAGGCGACGCATCGCAGTCCACATAGACTCCCTCGTACTATTTATTTTATCTTGTCTCATTTACATTCTAGACAGATGCTGTATTATTATTTTACTCCTTAGTAAATGCTCATGCACTCGTGACACAGGGTTTTGGGATATACTAGTTGATGCTTACGGTTATGTATATTATCATCGCCTTTCACTTCTCTTATAAACTATAAATTTTTTCGTGGATTTAAAAGTGTAAATTTCTTCCTTATTAAAATTTTAAAAGTAATAAAATTGATCAATCACCGTTGGCTTGCCTGACGGCGGCTTTAGGCGCTGTCACAACCTATAGTGGATTTTGGGTCGTGATAGCTTGGTATCAGAGCTCTAGGTTCACTTGGGTCTCACGAGTCATGAGCAAGTCTATTAGAGTCTTGCGGATCGCTACAGAGACGTCTGTACTTATCTTCGAGAGGCTACATGGCTGTTAGGAGCACTTCCCTTCTTGATTCCTCTTCATGCGGTTTGATTCCATTGGAGCTTATGCCTCAATTTCCTTCCACTCAATCTTATGCAACGTGGAGCGTTTGTTATCAAGTGGGCATCCAGGAGTTGTAGTGGTACTGCAGACGTGGTGTAGGATGTTCCTCCCTGCGTATTTGGGTAGGCTATTATCATCGCCTTGCAGAAGGGTGTTCTATCATTTCAGCTCAGTATTTGTATTTCCTATGATTTTGAGGCTATGCACAGATTATTATGATGTTTATGCATTGTTATCCCACAGTGTTGGTGTAATGGTAAGGTGCTTCTTTATGTGTCGAGGCAATGAATGAATCGAAAAGAGGATTTCTCAGTGCATGGTTTAGAGGTTCGACATTTAATTCCAGCAGAGGAAAGGCAATCGGACATGGATGTTCAGGCTTTGGTTGATGGAGTAACGAGACTTGATGTTTTCAAGTGTGGTGGAATTTTCATTTGTGATGCTGTTTCGTCCTCCTAGTTTGAACACATTAAGGTTCGCCGGTGTTATGGTCTTTTTTGATTTTCCTTCGGGGCAGGGTGTGGTGAAATAGTGTCTAAGAAGCGGTTGTCAGAGATGGCGGTGTGTAGCGGTTTCAGAATCGAATCAGTGTTTCAGATGCTAATGGCTCAAGAGAGATGATCTTCGAGGAGGCTTAGAGTTAGTTCAGGTGCTACAAAGATGGATTTTGATTTGATGCAACACTTGGGTAGCGTACAATGTGGAAGGACATGGTGGGAGATGTCTCACGGTGGTTGAATTGCTAGCAGGTCAAGTATGAAAAGCAGAGGTCGGGGAGTTGCTTAAAGGAGTGGCAAAGTAGCATATGGATTCTGTGGCAGGATAGTCACATGCCTTGAGAAAGGTTTAGAGCGATTTGGAAATCATGGTGGACAATGACTAGGTCTACGGATTTTATTTGGGTTGGTGGCTACTGTACTGAGGAATATTAAATATGGCAGAGAGGAGTTTGCTTGAAATAAAAAAGGGATGTGAAAACTTGATTATCGTTTTTGGGATGTAACGTGACTTCGAGTTTGGAATGTATTGTCGAACTTTTAGTTGATATTAATGGGGAATGAATAGACTTGTACAGTTGCTGGACGAGTATGGGCTCAGGAGGGTTTACTAATTTTGTGGTAATTGTACCCAGTGCTGCATCGTTAGAAGATGTCGGTATGGAATTCCACAGGTGGGTTATCTTCTGTGAGCAGGTTAGCGGTTGCGTAATTTTTATGAAGTTCCTACGAAGAGTTCTACTTACTACCTGGCAGAAGGTCGAATATGCGATTGTGGCTGATAATTCGGAATGTTCCTGAAAAGTTTAACGAGGGACTACGAGAAATCTGGTAGGTTGACGGTGCGAGATCATGGTAATTATGAAGGGGGAATCTTTGTGAATTTTAGACTTATGTGCTTGTAGCTTAAAGCTAAGTGGGGTAGCCCATCGTCTACGATTGGATCGCGTGGTTGTCGGCTTGTGCGGTTTATGGTTAAAGGTGCATTGGTGGACTAATTATGACTGAAAATAGAAAACATCAGGGGTAATTTGAGTAAAGAACTTGATAAATGTGTGCTATATTTCGCCGTTCATGTGCAAGTTTTGGGAAGACACAGAGTTTATTCTTCTTGTGGATGTGATGTACAAGGAAAAGAATTCAGCCGAATGCTTCTTTGAGGGGGTGTTCATGTGCATGTGCTAGCAGAGCATTTGAGTTTGGTTATATTTGGGACCGGGTCAGAGTGGGTGACTCTCAACAACGGTCCTAGTGGGTTCAAGAATTAAAGTGCAGTGCCTAAGGATTTCAGGTCCGTTGTGTGGTTAAGGATCAAGTTTTTTTTATAGTGGATTGTGAAAGGGACTCAGAGTGTTCTATGTAATTATCGGGTCTGCAGTGCAGTATTGGAGGAAAGGGGGAAATAGCTTCAGTTCCGTAAAAGATCTTTCAGAATGGGTCTGCCAGTCGGAGATGCTATTGTGCACATAAGGAGGGTATGAGATGGTTCATGGATATTGAGACGATGTGGTCTCGTGATTCGGGTCACTCAGGATGAGTGCTGATCGAGTTCTTTATGTTTTGAATGGAGCTATTATTATTTCTAAGGCAATTCAAGAGTAAATTAGAAGAAGTCAGGTCGGTTAG
This sequence comes from Nicotiana obtusifolia, assembly GCA_002018475.1. Lineage (NCBI taxonomy): Eukaryota > Viridiplantae > Streptophyta > Magnoliopsida > Solanales > Solanaceae > Nicotiana > Nicotiana obtusifolia. Next base: position 51,924 of record MCJB01032832.1, on the reverse strand, counting down.
TAATGGTCTGAATCAGCGTGATTGTGGCAATGATCAGTACCTTCGGTATGTTAAGATATATAGGTGATTCGTGGTTGTACGTGCAGGCTTGACAACCACCGTAATTTGATTGATTTGGAGGTATTAGATTATAATGGCCTGTTATGCGTAGATGGATCCCGGAAGAGTTATGGTGGTTTAGACCACAACTTGAGGTTTGTATTTTCTGCGGTTATGGGAATTCGGTCGCGTGTTGCCATTATTCCTCTGAAATGTGTCGAGTGAAAGGGGTTCTAGTTGATGAAATGTGTATCCTATTGGTGGTTCACGAGTTATGATGAAATTTTTGTACTCTCGCGTAGCAGCATGGGAATTGGAAGTTGAGGATCAAGGTTGCGGTTTGGTGTTGAAAAGAATGTCACGAGATCAGAGGAGCGGGGGAAATTTTTAGTAAGCTGGTATTATCTTAGTGTTGCCTAAGATCGGTGTCCTGAGTGAGAGGCATTGTGTATTGATTTGCAGATTCTTGATTTGCTTTACAAAATTATTATAGTTGGTGGTATGGATGTGCAGACACTTTGCTACCTGGTGCGAAAGGTCGTGGGATCGTACCTCACGGGAGAATGGTATAAGCATGGCATGTTAGTCAGTTGATGGTTATAAATTGGAACCAAGTATGGAGAATTTTGGTACTAGCGCTAATGTGAGAGTTTATGCCTAAAAGGCGTTCTATTCTTTTGGTTGTGGACTGTGTGAGTTTGTTCCGGGTTTGACGGCTTTTCTTATGTGTCATGTATAGGGATATTGTGGATCCTTGAGAGGTTATTAGCCCAGTATGGGATGATCAAGATCCGTTCGAGGTCCGTTGGTGGGTCTAGTATGAATGTATGCTCTACACTAGGTCGAATGTGTTCATTCAGCGCATCGTTGCTTATGGAGGAGTCTTCGGGTGTTGGATGTTATTCCCATTAGGCTATTCCATGTAATACTCTATTGTGCCATGTGGTTGTGAGACGGCTTGATTGTTTGCATATGTGATGTGATCCTGTGTAGCTTGTGGTGTTATATGAGCAAGATGGCTCTCGACATGCACGTCATTTTTTGCACCTTGGCCGTGCTTGGGTTTTTGTAGTGTATGCCGCTATCCGTCTCCCCGGGGTTGTATTGTGCACCTAGCGTGCTTGTGATCGATATTTGGGCATTTCATAAGTATAAGCATTACGGCTTGATGGTTGTTTCTTTATTAATTATTATGTGTGGATCGGGTGGCAACGCCGCACGTATATGTTGTGTGGATCGGGAGGAGCGTCGCAACGATATCATGTTTGGGTCGCGTTGCACGCCGCAACAATGTACATTTGGATCGGGTTGCAAGCCGCAACAGTGAGATGTTGAGTACGGTTCCTTATATCTATTCTTGTGTATTTTGTTTCTCATTCTCTAAGAAGGGTTCATAGCGTATGTTCGACCGTTTTATTTGTTACGCAGGCTGGGTAGTTCTTTTCCGGAGTTCGTTTTTCCTTATTTGTTATATTCAAGTTGTCACTTGTTGGCGCGCGAATGGCGTCATATGAGGTTTTGGTTAGTGTTTGAGGTGGCTCACTACCAGAGCAACTTGTACTAGGTGAGACGAGATTATTGGATCTGAAATCAGTGTAATCAGATTTATATAAGGTATATTAGAGGAAAATGTCACTATTCAGTTCAGAATGAGGCAAGAGTTTTGTTGAGCGGAGGACTCTGTGAGTTATTGATTTGATGGGTGATTATGAGTTTCTGCGCATCCCTTTCATCGTTGCAGTATTGTGAGGATTGAGATCGGGCTTATATGTGTTATGAGGTATACTACGGGCATCGAATCGGTGAATTTGCAGCTGTAGTGCTTGGAGGAGGTTACCATGGGCAAATGAATTATGCAGTGCATCGTATGATGTCAGCATGGGTGCATGATCATGTGTGGGTTCTGCATGTGGAGATTGATACGGTGTTCGTATGTTAGAATCAGGTCTGGTAGAGAAATTCGGAGGTTGGAATTTGGTCCTAAGGCTTGTTAGCTAAAATGAAAAGGAAGATCTTCAGTCTTGTCACGACCCAAATCCACGTGACCGGCACCCGGCACACTACCTGACCCGAGTGAACCAATCTATATGTCAAGACCAAGTATAATTGCGGAAGCCAATTGAAAAATCTTGTAAATTTTCAAATCAAGTCACAACATATTTTTTTTCATTTCCAAAGTCATACATGAAACCTTTCATAAAAATGATATAATCAAATTAAATGATTATTCCTTTATGCATGACGTCCACAATCATATTTTTATAATCCCACAACTACGTGGAGCCTTTATACCAAAGAATAGAACCAACAGTTGGAGTAATTCCAACAAAAATATAATAAGAAAGAACATGATAACTACCATGAAATAAAAGTGGTGCTTCATACATAATACCTCGGAAAGAGAGTCATCCTAGTCCTGACCGCATGCCACATATCATACATCATCCTGAAACATGTAAAGTAAGCGGGACCCGGAGGGGGCCCCTAAGGGCTGAGTACACCATTGCGGTACTCAATAAGTGTCATCGGCTCTCTCTAACTTAAGTTTTTGGGACAAACTTTATAAAAATAATGCATCAATATTTGATATAAAATGATAAGAAATTTTATCAATTCATGATTCATGTCATTTTAAATAGAAGACAAGTAAAACATAACCCACAATATATACTTTTAAAACATTTATATCAACCCAAGATCTTGGATAAAATCATTCCATTTGCTTTAAGTCATCGAAATCACTTTCGGTTCCTCAGGCCTAAACATAAGAAAATCATCCTTACCTTTCACTAAGAGTACTATACCATCACCGATATAAGAAGGTCAACTAGGTTATGTACCTAGCAGCAAGTATCATATACCCTACTTGCTCATGTCGTCTCATCGTAGTGCCGTACGAATCAACTCGGCCATGCTAATAATAGCACAAAACAGTACCCTCTCGAGGGAGAGCACTCTGCCATAGATACTACAAAGTGGCCATCCACGCCTACATCGGCACGTGTAGTTTCATGACGACAAACACAATATATCCAAAGTCAATCTCGATGAACACAAGTAACTCTCAAAATATTTGATGCTTCAAAAACAGATTCATAGCAGCCTCAAAGGATCTATTTTTATCAAATCATAACATCAATAAAAAAATCTAAGCCATTTGAACAAAAAATAAATAAATAACCTTTTACATGTTAAAACCTTTAGCAACTTAACATCAATCTTTAAACGATACCACAAGTATTATTCTGCTTATCAATTTCTAAAAGGAATACTTTTCATGAAGACTTATCTTTAGCACTTAAATATGTATATTCTTGACAATAAAAGTTTTGATAAAAACATATAACATTACCTTGAGTGTCATTTTCCCAACAAGATTTAAATAAAAATTTATAAAATAACATGACACTACATGTGCAACATAATATTTTTGTACTTGGAGACATTTGTACTTGTTTGTCCCCACAAGCACGAAAGCACATTTGCAAACAACTTAAGTATTAACTCGAAACATGCTTTTAGATAAAGTCCCTCAAGTAGAGTAAGTTTTAATTGATTTACCTAGCGTTCACTTTATTAATATTCATAAGCTTTCAATCCTTTTCCATCATTCCAATGTTGATTAAAATGCTCAAACATCACCAACAAGTCGATATCTATAATTAGATATCCTAATTACATCAAAACATGACCTAAAATATTGATCAATATTCATATATGGCTCATAAGTTGTCCAAAAGCCTCCAGCAACTCAAATCGCCAAATAGATTCTTTTGCTAGACCATTCAACTTCATTCTTATATTTTAATACCCATTCAAAATTATTAATGATACCACATCAATTATCCAATGCTACCAAATTAATATTCACCATCTTCCATAATCAACACTTGCAAAAAATACAATTTTGGTGATTACTTAGTTGATCACTTCTATCTTTTGCTATCAAATAATTCCATAGGTTCATTATATTCATCAATTTCATCGCTAAGATTACCATTCATCTTCTCTATTATTTTCTCAAAAGTACTATTCATGCCATGAAGTAGAGTTTTATAATCCAATCTTTCAACCATTAAAACTTGTAACAAATGCTTCAAATACTTCTAACTACTCATAGTAATTTGAAGCATTGGAATTACTTCTAGTAGATCAATCTTGAAAAATCATAACTTTGGTGATTTTTGTGTTCTTGAGGATTTGATGATGAAATCTAGTATTTGGATGTAAGAATGATGTATAATTCATGTATATTGAGTAAGAATAAACGCAAAACATCATTAACAACTCACCTTAGTTCATTGGATTTGATTTGGGCTCAAAATCGCCTCTTCACCTCAAGAACCCTAATCCCAATACACAAAATACTCTCTTCCCCCGGTTTTGTATTTATAGGCCCAGATTTTTGGGTTTCGGATGCGGCCCCAGATGCTTCGCATCCCCAGTTCACTCCTCTTCGAAGCTCGGACACAGACCGGAATGCTATGACAGTACTTCACTGCCAGCCTTTCTTTCGGACCCCGCCCTGGATGCTTGGCGTCCCTAGTGCTCTAATGCCAAGTTTGTCACGACCCAAATCCAAGTGACCGGCACCCGACACACTACCCGATCCGAGTGAACCAACCCATATCTCAAGACCAAGTATAATTGCGGAAGCCAATTGAAAATCATGTATATTTTCAAAAAGTCACAACATTTTTTTCATTTCCAAAGTCATACATGAAACCTTTCATAAAAATGATATAATCAAATTAAATGATTATTCCTTTATGCATGACGTCCACAATCCTATTTTTACAATCCCACAACTATCTATGGAACCTCTATACCAAAGAATATTACCAACATGTGGAGTAATTCCAACAAAATAAAACAAGAAAGAACATGATAGATACCACGAAATAAAAGTGGTGCTTCATAATACCTCGGAAAGAGAGTCATCCTAGCCCTAATCGCATGTCACGTATCATACATCATCCTGAAACATGTAAAGTAAGCGGAACCCTTGAGGGCGCCCTAAGGGTTGAATACACCACAACGATACTCAATAAGTGTCATACACTCTCTCCAACTTAAGTTCTTGGGACTAACTTTATAAAAATAATGCATCAATATTTGATATAAAATGATAAGAATTTTCTATCAATTCATGATCCTTGTCATTTTAAATAAAAGACAAGTAAAACATAACCTACAATATATACTTTTAAAACATTTATATCAACCCAAAATTTTGGATAAAATCATACAAAATTATTTCATTTGCTTTTTGTCACGACCCAATTCTCTTATACGCCGTGATGGCGCCCAGCGCCGTCGCTAGGCAAGCCAACAGTGAACTAACCACATGATTTCTCTTTTAATAAGTTCTCAAGCAATTAGATTTCCTTAATTAAAAGATTAAGAAACGGCAGATTTAAATAAATAGAACAAAAGTAGCTGAGTGCAATCATAACCATAAGAACAATCCAAAACCCTAAAGTATGCTAGTGTGTGTGGCAAGACTTGGTGTCACAAGTGTATGGGCACTAATAGATTATACAAAACTCTAGCTACTATCTGAAATGAAAATAGACAGAAATGAATGTAAATGAGAGACTGTAGGTGCTGCGAAATGGCTCAGGAAGCAGCTCACCACTAGGCCTTCGGGTAACGGGGATGCGCAACAGTGTGATGACCAGATGCACCTGCCTCAGATCCTGCACGGTCAGTGCAGAAGTGTAGCGTGAGTACATAAGAAACATGTACCAAGTAAGTATCAAGTCTAATCTCGAAGAACTAGTGATGAGGGGTCGACATCGACACTTACTATGGGCTAACAATAAAAAAATAAAGAAGCTCTAAATAAGCATGCGTTATGTATATAATTACAACAATTCAATAACAACCAGGAAATAAATAATTCCTTCACACATGATAAATTCCAAATAACTTTCTATCTGATATTATTTTAACCTCTCAAGCCATGAAATAATATCAAATATCAAATTGAACTCCAAGTATTATCACTCACGATTATACCAAGGTCGTACAGTCCGATCCAGAATAACGTGGTACACTGCCGAGGATCCTGCGGCACGAACCATAGATGCATATATTTACTGCCTAGGCGTTCGGCCCGTTCTACAAGAAGAGAGGATACTTTATAAACACTTGGCTTAAAAGTTATTACAAGGCTAATACACAATGAAACACAATTGCCATTAAAGGTCAAGTAATCCGCTCAAAATTCAGGTAAGTGAAATTCGATCTTTTTACAATTCCTTTAACAAGTTCCAATATAATTTAGGCACTTTGATTAACAAGTAGGGTGCAAACATTACAAGTAATTCATGAGTTAGGTCTTAAACTAATCCAGACATAAGCATAATTAGTAGCTACGCACGGACTCTGGTGACCTCGTGCCTACGTAATCCCCACAATTAGAAGCAAATATTAATTTAAATCACCTATAGGGTAAATTCCCTCGTAAAAGGTTAGACAAGAGACTTACCTTGTCTCAGAGCTTGCTTTCCGACCTCAAATTCACTCTAAAGACTCAACTTGGTGCCGAAATATACGAAACTAGTCAAATGTTGTATAGTTTAATCAATACATGTCCAAAAGTTCATAATTTAACTAATTGAGTAATTACCAACCCAAATTGGAAGATTCCTAAAATTTACCCCCGGGCCCGCGTGCTCCGTTCCGGAAATTTTAGAAGAAAATCGTTACCGATAATCTTACGAACTCAAATATATATTTTTTATCCCATTCCTTAATTATTTTCATGGTTAAATTTTATTTTTATCAAAACTTAGGTTTTTATCTAAACCCATAATTTTCACAAATTTACATGTTACAATCTACCCGTAATCTATGTATTGAACTCACATTAGATAGAAATTATTTACCTCCAAATTGCTAGGTGAAAACCGCTCAAGAAGCTCTAAAATTGCCCAAAAGGTGAGAGAAATGGGTTAGAAATGGCTTAAGTCCCATAATAAATGAAGCCTTCTGCCTCTAGGACTTTCGCATCTGCGGTCACTGGGCCACATATGCGGCACTGCTTCTACGATCACTGGGCTGCATCTACGACACCACTTCTGTGGAGCAAGGTCTGCTTTTGCGGAATTCCCCAGGCCCAGGACTGGCTGCTTCTGCGGATGGGTTCCTGCTTCTGCGGTCGGTGCAGCGCATCTGCGGCCTTCTCGCACCTGCGGCTCCTCATCGCAGAAGCGAGGCCGCTTCTGTGCAAGCCTCTTCGCTTCTGCGGACCACTGGCCAAATGCCCCAAAGCCGCTTCTTTTGCCACAATCTCGCATCTACAGGCTCGAACCTGCGGCCAAAAGCTCGCAGATGCGGGCACGCGAGAACTGGTGCACCAACAACCTTTTTGAGTCCTAACTAAATTCATGCAACATTCGGATTGCACCCAAGGCCTCGTCGAAACATACCAACAAGTTCGTAAACATGTGTTCATGATCCAAAATCACACCTGTTGTCATGGCGCCTATCTTAATACTAGGCAAGCCGATAACCTCAATAAACCACAAATTCTTTTAAATTTGAAAACCTAATATCTAAATTTAAGAGAAAATCCCATAATTATTGGTACAAATACACTCCAAAAATCCGGTGTTACTGAGTATATGAACATCTAAATAATAACAAAGTCTGACTGATAAAAACACTGTCTGAAAATATAGAACAGTATAGTAACTGAAAGGAAAAAGAGTCAAAGTCTGCGGACGTCAAACAACTACCTCGATAGTTTCCAACAGATAAAGCTCCGACAAACTAGCAACTGCCGTGTCTGGAAGTACTTGGATCTGCACACGAGGTGTAGGGTGTAGTATGAATACAACCAACTCAATAAGTAACAAGACTAACCTTTGAGCTGAAAGTAGTGACGAGCTCAACAGGTACAGTCTGTAATACAAATAACAGTACACAAATGTAGACATGCTTTCAAGTTCAATAGTTAAACTCAGTACAAGTAAAATAGATCAATTCTAAATGATATGAGGAATGTGACATATATCTACATGCCAATGTACGCGCTGTATGTGATGCACCTCAGTGGAAAATCTCGTGTACTCACACTCAAAAAATACTCAATTGCCGAGTAGTGTATATGGCCAGTACAGCCAAGGGAAGATCCAACCCATATATATATATACATCAACTGACAGTCAGTCACTCAGTACTATATAAGGCCAATCCAGCCCAGGAGACGATCCATCCCCGAATATAAATAATTCGAACAAGATCCATGTCCAGGGAATTCATCACAATTATAAATAAATAAGGGAACTCCATGCCCTGGGAAGTCCATCCCAAACATAAGATCATCTGCGCTCACTGTGGGGATGCAGACTCAGGAGGAGCTCCTTCAGCCTAAGCTCTATATAAAGCCGATATGGCCTACTGCGGCATGTAGTCCAATCTCATAATAATGAAGCCAATAAGTCCTGCTGCGGCATGTAGCCCCGGTCAACATAGTAATAATAATATATATAAATCCAATATAACCTGCTGCGGTGCGCAACTCGATCCCATAAATATCCTCACAATGGATGAACATAAATGAGTATGAAATGTACATTTTAAAACAATTAATTCAACAGCAACACGACCCTATGGGTCCCAAAATATCAGCATGTAGCCTAAACATGATCTTTAATACGAGCCTCAGCTCAATTTCTCTAACACGTGGAGGATATGTGGATAATGAAATGATTCTTCAATTTTACAACTCCATAGAATTTATTTAAGTCACAAATTCTATGGTGCACGCCCACACGCCCGTCACCTAGGATGTGCGTCACCTCCATACAATTAAATAACACGTAATTCAGGGATTTATACCCTCAGAACAAAGTTTAGAAGTGTTACTTACCTCAAACCGTGTAAGTCTTTCTTCTGCTATGCCTTCGCCTCGCGAATCGGCCTCTAAATTCCTAGAATCTAGTGACAATTAATTCGATTCAACCAACACAAATTACATAATTCCATATGAAAATACTAATTTTCCAACAAAATCCGAAATTGCATTCAAAAATCGCTCGTGCGGGCCCACGTCTCGGAATCCGACAAAAGTTACAAAATATGAACGGCCATTCAACCACGAGTCCAACCATACCAAAATTTATCAAATTCCGACAGCAACGCGACCTTCAAATCCTCAAATCTTATTTTTAAATCCTTAGGCCCAAATCCTCTAATTTCACCTCAAAAACACGTATCTAGTCGAAATACTCAATGTTAATTCAATATTATTGACTAATAGTGATCATAGGTGACTTACCTCAATTTTTCCCGTGAATTCTCTCTGAAAAATCGCCCAAACCCGTGTTGGAAATGTCCAAAATGACAAAAATGTCGGAAGTCTGCGGTTCCCCTTTTGCAGAGAATCTACTGCTTCTACGATTTTGCCTAGGGTGCCTTGCCTCTGCTTCTGCGATCACCTATCTACTTCTGCGGACTCGCTTCTACGAGAGGCAGTCCACTTTTGCAGCTCCAACACTTCTGCGATCAGCAAGCTGCTTCTGCGGCTTCGCAGATGCGGCAAAAGCTCCGCACCTGCGCACACTGCCTTGCCCCTTCCCATTTCTCTTTTGCGAGATCGACCTCGCTTTTACAATGTCGCTTCTGCAACCATGGCATGCAGAAGCAATCACACCAGCTGCTGCCCAGCTTCAACATTCCTTAAGTCCAAAAATCAATCCGTTAACTATCCGGAATTCACCCGAGGCCCCCTGGACCTCAACCAAATATACCAAAAATTCTTAAAACATTATACGAACTTAGTCTAATCCTCAAATCACATCAAACAGCACTAAAAACACGAATCATACCCTACTTCAAGTTTAATGAAAGCTAACAAATTCTAACTTCTACATTCGAAGCCGAAACTTATTAAATCAAGTCCGATTGACCTCAAATTTTACACACAAGTCATAAATGACATAACAGTCCTATTTCAATTTTTAAAACTGGATTCCGACCCCGATATCAAAAAGTCAACTCCCCGGCAAACTTCCAAACTTAAGTTTCTATCTTAGCCATTTCAATCCTAATTTAACTATGGACTTCCAAATACTCTTTCGGACACACTCCTAAGTCCAGAATCACCATACGGAGCTATTGGAATCATCAAAACTCTATTCCGGGGTCGTTTACACATGAGTCAACATACGGTCAACCTTTTCAACTTAAGTTTTCATCTTTGAGACTAAGTGTCTCAATTCATTTCGAAACCTCACCGGACCCGAACCAATTACCCCGGCTAGTCAAATAACCACTGTGAAGTATAAATTGAGCATTAAATAGGGGAACGAGGTTGTAATACTCAAAACGACCGACTGCGTCGTAACATTCTCCCCTCTTACACAAATGTTCGTTCTCGAACGAGTTTAGAATCATACTTGGAGCCTCAAATAGGTGTGGATATTCGCTCTGCATCTCCCGCTCAATCTCCCAGGTAGCTTCTCCGAATAGCTGGCATCTCCATTGCACTTTCACTAAAGTTATTTTGACCTCAAGTTTCGAACCGGCCGATCCAATATGGCCACCGGCTCCACCTCATAAGTCAAATTACCATCCAACTACGCTGTACTGAAATCCAAAACATGATACGGATCTTCGACATATTTCCGGAGCCTATATACGTGAAACACTAGATGAAGACCCGATAGACTAGGCGGGAATGCAAGTTCATAAGCCACATCTCTAACCTTCTTAAGTATTTCAAAAGGCCCAATATACTTAAGACTCAACTTACCCTTTTTCCCAAATCTCATAACACCCTTCATGGGCAACATCGCCCTTCAGAGTAGTACCTTCTCTCCTACCATGTGAGCAACATCGCGAACCTTCCGGTCGGCATAACTCTTCTGTCTAGATTGCACCGTGCGAAGTCGATCCTGAATCAATTTAACCTTCTCCAAAGCATCCTGAACTAAATCAGTATCCAGTAGCCTAGTTTCACCTGGCTCCAACCAACCCATCGGAGACTGACACCGTCTCCCATATAAAGCCTCATACGAAGCCATTTGAATGCTCGATTGGTAGCTGTTATTGTAAGCAAACTCTGCAAGTGGCAGAAATTGATCCCAAGAACCCTCGGAATCTATAACATAAGCACGTAGCACGTCTTCCAATATCTGATTAGTGCGTACGGACTGTCCGTCTGTCTGAGGGTGAAACGCTATACTCAACTGAACATGTATGCCTAACTCTTGCTGCACTGCTCTCCTAAACTGTGATGTAGACTACGTGCCCCGTCTAAAATGATGGACACTGGCACAACGTGAAGGCGAACAATCTTGCGGATATAAATCTCAGCCAACCGCTCCAAAGAATAAGTAGTACCAACTGGAATAAAATGAGCGGACTTGGTCAACCGATCCACAATCACCCAAATAGCATCAAACTTCCTCAAAGTCAGTGGGAGTCCAACTACGAAGTCCATGGTGATACGCTCCAACTTCCATTCCGGAATTTCAAGTCTTTGAAGCAATCCGCCTGATCTCTGATGTTCGTACTTCACCTGCTGACAATTTAAACACCAAGCTACAAAGCCAACAATATCTTTCTTAATTTTTCTCCACCAATAATGCTGCCTCAAGTCTTGGTACATCTTAGCGGCACCCGGATGAATGGAATACCGCCAACTGCGGGCTTCTTCAACAATCAATTCACGCAGCCTATCTACGTTTGGCACACAAATACGACCCTACATCCTCAACATCCCATCATCTCCAATAATAACATCTTTGGCATCACTGTGCTGAACTGTGTCCTTCAGGACAGGCAAATGAGGATCATCATACTGGAGCTCTCTGATGTTGTTATATAAGGAATAAACCACACAAGCTAGAACCCGACTGGGCTCCGAAATATCTAATCTCACAAACTGATTGGCCAAGGTCTGAATATCAACTGTAAGAGGCCTTTCACTAACAGGAATGAATGCAAGGCTACCCATACTCACCGCCTTCCTACTCAAGGCATCGACCACCATATTGGCCTTCCTGAGATGATACGGAATAGTAATATCATAGTCCTTAAGTAGCTCCAACCATCTCCACTGCCTCAAATTTAGATCCTTCTATTTGAATAACTGCTAAAGACTCCGATGATATGTAAATACCTCACAAGACACACCATAGAAATAGTGCCTCCAAATCTTTAATGCATGAACAATGGCTGCCAATTCTAAATCATGAACAGGGTAATTCTTTTCATGTGGCTTTAACTGGCGCAAAGCAAAAGCACTCACTCTACCCTCCTGACACTATATAAGATCCTGAAGCTGAAGACAAAACTAGAACTCGAGTTGTGGTCAATGCAGTCTTGAGCTTCTGAAAGCTCTCTTCACACTCATTTAACCACCTGAATGGAGCACCTTTCTGGGTCAATTTAGTCAAGGGAAATGCAATAGACAAGAATCCCTCCACAAAGCGACGATAATAACCAGCCAAGCCGAAAAAACTTTGAATTTCAGTTGCTGAAGATGGCTTGGGCCAACTTTGAACTGCCTCTATCTTCTTTGGATCCACCTTAATTCCCGACCTGGACACTATGTGTCCCAAGAAGGCCACCGAACTAAGCTAGAACTCACACTTAGAGAATTTGGCATAAAGTCTCTCCTCTCTCAGCCTCTGTAATACAATACCCAAGTGTTGTGCATGCTCCTCCTAGCTACGTGAGTACACCATGATATCATCAATAAATACCACGACAACTGAATCAAGATATGGCTGGAATATACTGTTCATCAAGTGCACAAATGCTGCTGGGGTGCTGGTCAGCTCAAAAGACATCACGAGAATTTCATAGTGACCATAACGGATCCTGAATGCCGTCTTTAGATATCCGAATCCCAAATTTTCAACTGGTGATACCCAGATCTCAAATCAATTTTGGAGAACACCCTTGCTCCCTAAAGTTGGTCAAATAAATCATCAATACGTGGCAAATAATACTTGTTCTTGATTGTAACTATGTTCAACTGCCTGTAGTTGATGCACATCCGCATAGTACCATCTTTCGTTTTCACAAACTGAACTGGTGCACCCCAAGGTACCACACTAGGCCTAATAAACCCCTTATCAAGAAGTTCCTAAAGTTGCTCTTTCAATTCTTTCAATTCAGCTGGTGCCATACGATACGGAGGAATAGAAATGGGCTGAGTGCTCGACATCAAGTCAATACCGAAGTCAATATCCCTGTAATTTGGCATACCCGACAAGTCTACAGGAAATACATCCGAAAAGTCTCGCACTACCGGTACAGAATCAATAGTAGGAGTTTTCACATCAACATCTCTCACAAAGGCCAAATATGACAAACACCCCTTCCCAACCATCCGTTGGGCCTTCAAGTAAAAAATTACATATCATCTAGAGAACCTCTCCACTCGACCTTCGGCAATCCCGGTATCGCCAACGTTACTATTTTTGCGTGACAGTCCAGAATAGCAAGACATGGAGACAACCAATTCATACCTAAGACTACATCGAAATCAACCATACTAAGCAATAAGAGATCAACTCTAGTCTTCAGTCCCCCAATAGTTACCACACACGACCAATACATATGGTCCATAATAATAGTATCGCCTACCGGCGTAGATACACGAACATGTGAAACTAAGGACTCATGGGGCATACCCAAATAACGAACAAAATATGACGAAATATACGAATATGTTGAACCAGGGTCAAATAATATAGGAGCTTCCCTATGGCATACTGAGACAATACCTGTGATTACTGCATCTGAAGCAGCGACATCTGGCCTGGCAGGAATAGCATAGAATCGGGCCTGATCGATTTCCCCCTCTTGGGCGACCCCTAGCTGATTGAGCCCCACCTCGAGCTGGCTGAGCGAGTGGTGAAGCAACTGGTGCAGGAGTCATAACCTAACTCCTCTGCTAAACTGGACCTCGCGAAAGGCGAGGACAATATTTCCTCAAATGACCCAGCTCTCCACACTCATAGCAATTCCTCTCGAAAAATGGTGGTGAGTTCTGAGGTGGACCTCGAGAACCTGAATAACTACCAGAAGAACCTGGTACAGACGAACCCTAAACTGATGGTGCACGAGATGAGCTTTGAGCTGGAAGTGCACTAAGAGAAGACTGACTCTGTCAAGCACTGTATCAACCATGGCTAGTTGATGCGCCACGATGAGCTGAACAAGCCATCTGAGCGGGCCTATAAGGACGACCATTGCTGTGATAGGGCTGTCCTCCAAAAGGAACATCGCTGGAATTACCCGGACCACGAGACCTCTTGGCCTCCCTCTCCTCATGCTCCTGAGTACGAACCATCTCTAGCCGTCGAGCAATGTCAACCACCTCGTCGAATTTAGCACTTGCTATATTCCCCAGAGTCATAACAAAACGGAACTGCTGGTTGAGGCCATTAATGAACCTCTTGATATTTTCCCTCTCAGTGGGAACCAACAAAACTGCATGACGAGCCAATTTTGAAAACCGCATCTCATACTAAGTCAAGGACAGGACCTCTAACAAAATACTCGAATTGTCTCCGTGGTTCCTCTCCATGGGTCTGTGGCACAAACTTCTCCAGAAATAATATGGAGAACTCATGCCATGAAAGTGGTGCTGCACCAACTGGTCTGCTCCTCTCATAAGTCTCCCACCATTTGAAGGCTGCTCCAGTCAGCTGAAAAGTAGTAAATGAGACCCCACTGGTCTCCAGAATACCCGTTGTATGAAGCATCCGCTGGCATCTGTCCAAGAAATCCTGAGCATCCTCTGACTCAGTTCCATTGAAAGTTGGAGGATGGAGTCTCCCTAACCTCTCTAATCTCTTTTGCTCCTCGCCATTCATAATAGGACACACCTGGGCCTAAGGAGCTACAACTGACTGGACTAGTAGTGCCCCCGGTATCTGAAGTCCCTGCACTACCTGCTCTGGAGTACGGGCGATAGGGGTATGAAAACCTCCCCCGGCCTAAGAAGTGGCTGGCGCAGCCTGAGCCAAAACCACCTGAGCAAGGATAGTGCAAACAGTCAATATCTGTTCAGAGCCTCCTGAAGGCCTGGAATCACAATAAGAACAGTTGGTGCTTGAGTTGGCCCCATCGGCTCAACTATATCTGGAATCTGCTCCTGAGCTGGAGCAACTGGTGGTTCTATAGGTGCTACTCCAACTGCTGTACGAGCTACACCTCGACCTCTACCACGGCCCCGGCCTCTACTACAGCCCCGACCTCTCGTGGCTCTAACTGGTGGCGCTGGTGGCTGACTGTCCGATCCGGTAGTGCGTGTCCTTACTAACTGTGAGAAAATAGAATAACAGAAATTTATTTTTCGGAATCAACAAATTTGCTTGACAGAATATAAGAAAGTGAAATTTTCCTAAGGATTCGGCAGCCTCTCGAAGATAAGTACAGACGTCTCCGTACCGATCTACAAGACTCTACTAAACCTGGTCATGACTTGTGAGACCTATGTAACCTAGGCTCTGATACCAACTTGTTACAACCCAAAATCACACCTGTCGTGATGGCGCCTATTTTAATACTAGGCAAGCCGACAACCTCAATAACCCACAAATTCTTTTAAGTTTGAAAACATAATATCTAAATTTAGGAGAAAATCCCATAATTATTGGTACAAATACACTCCGAAAACCCGATATCACTAAGTACATGAGCATCTAAATAGTAAAAAAGTATGACTGATAAAACACTATTTGAAAATATAGAAAAATACAGTAACTGAAAGTAAAGAGAGTCAAGGTCTGCTGACGTCAAGAAGCTACCTCGATAGTCTGCAACAGATAAAGCTCCGAAAAACTAGCAACTACCGTGTCTGGAAGTACCTGGATCTGCACATGAGGTGCAGGGTGTAGTATGAGTAAAACCAGCTCAATAAGTAACAAGACTAACCTTTAGGCTGAAAGTAGTGACGAGCTCAATAGGTACAGTCCAGTATAGAAATAACAGTACAGAAATGTAGGCATGCTTTCAAGTTCAACAGTTAAACTCAGTACAAGTAAAATAGATCAATTCTGAATGATATGAAGAATATGACATCTCTATATCTACATGCCAATGTACGTGTTGTATCTAATGCACCTCAGTGGAAAACCTCGTGTACTCACACTCACAAATTACTCAATCGCCCAGTAGTGTATATGGCCAATCCAGCACAGGGAAGATCCAACCCATATATATATACATCAACTGACAGTCACTCAGTCAGTACTATATAAGGCTAATCCATCCCCGTGGAAGATCCATCCCCGAATATAAATGATTCGGACAAGATCCATGTCCAGGAAATTCATCACAATTATAAATAAATAAGTCAACTCCATGCCCTGGGAAGTCCATCTCAAACATAAGATCATCTGCTCTCACTGTG
>MCJB01032832.1:0-35478 GCA_002018475.1 Nicotiana obtusifolia | reverse complement strand
GGGGCGTGCAGACTTTGGAGGGGCTCCTTCAGCCCAAGCGCTACATAAAGCCGATATGGCCTATTACGGCATGCAGTCCGATCCTATAATAATAAAGCCAATAAGACCTACTGCAGCGTGCATCCCTGATCCATATAATAATAATAATAATATATATAAAGCCAATATGGCCTATTGTGGTGCGCAACTTGATCCCATAAATATCCTTACAATGGATGAACATAACTAAGTATGAAATGTACATTTAAAATAATTAATTCAACAGCAACACGACCCTATGGGTCCCAAAATATTGGCACGTATCCTAAACATGATCTTTAATACGAGCCTCAGCTCAATTTCTCTAACACGTGGAGGATATGCAGATAATGACATGATTCTTCAATTTTACAACTCCACAGAATTTATTTAAGTAACAATTTCTATGGTGCACGCCCACACGCCCGTCTCCTGGCATGTGTGTCACCTTCATACAATTCACATAACACGTAATTCAGGGATTTATACCTTCAGAACCAAGTTTACAAGTGTTACTTACCTCAAACCGTGTAATTCTTTATTCTGCTATGCCTTTGCCTCATGAATTGGCCTCCGAACGCCTCGAATCTAGTCACAATTAATTCGACTCAGTCAACACAAATTACAAGAATTAATTTCATATGAAAATACTAATTTTTCAACAAAATCCGAAATTGCAGTCAAAAATCGCTCATGGGGGTCCACGTCTCGGAATCTGGCAAAAGTTACAAAATATGAACGCCCATTCAACCACGAGACCAACTATACCAAATTTACCAAATTTCGATAGCAACTCGACCTTCAAATCCTCAAATCTTATTTTCAAATCCCTAGGCCCAAATCCTCATATTTCACCTCAAAAACGCGTAATCTAGTCGAAATAATTAATAATAATTCAATATTACTGACTAACAATGATCATAAGTGACTTACCTCAAGTTTTCCCGTGAATTCTCTCTAAAAATCGTCCAAAATCGCGTTGGAAATGTCCAAAATATCAATTGTCGGACCCCTCTATTTAGTAATTTGCCCAGTGTTTTCGCACCTGCGGACACTTAACCACATCTACGGTTCCGCTTTTGCGGAGAATCTGCCGCTTCTGCGGTTTTACCCCAGCTGCCTTGCCTCTGCTTCTGCGGTCGCCTATCCGCTTTTGTGGACTCGCTTCTGCGGCTTCGCAGATGCGGTGAAAGCTCCGCACCTGCGCACACTGCCTTGTCCCTTCCCATTTTGCTTCTGCGAGCTTGACCTCACTTCTGCGATGTCGCTTCTGCGTCCAAGGCATCACAGAAGCGATCACACCAGCTGCTGCCCAGCTTCAGCATTCCTTAAGTCCAAAAATCAATCCGTTAACTATCCGGAATTCGCCCGAGGTGCCCGTGACCTCAACCAAATATACCAACAAGTCTTAAAACATCATAAAAACTTAGTCGAACCCTCAAATCACATGAAACAACACTAAAAAGACGAATCATACCCCAATTCAAGCTAAATGAAAACTAACAAATTCCAACTTCTACATTCGATGCCGAAACCTATCAAATCAAGTCCGGTTGACCTCAAATTTGCACACAAGTCATAAATGACATACCGGTCCTATTCCAAATTTCAGAATTGGATTCCGACCCCGATATCAAGCAACTCCCCAGTCAAACTTCCAAACTTAAGTTTGTATTTTAGCCATTTCAAGCCTAATTTATTTACAGACTTCCAAATAATTTTTAGGACACACTCCTAAGTCCAAAATCACCAAACGGAGCAATTGAAATCATCAAAACTCTATTCCGGGGTCGTTTATACATATGTCAATATCCGGTCAACCTTTTCAACTTAAGTTTTCATCTTTGAGACTAAGTGTCTTAATTCATTTCGAAACCTCACTGGACCCGAACCAATTACCTAGGCAAGTTAAATAACCACTATAAAGTACAAATTGAGCAGTAAATTGGGGAACGAATTTTAATACTCAAACAACCGGCCGGGTTGTAACAACATGGGACAGACTTGCTCAAACCCTCGGAAAGCAGAAAACAATACCAAAACTAAGAATCACACCGCAAACCAAATCGAATCAACTTCTGAACTTAAAGTTCTTCCAACTTGCTCCGAACATGCCGAATCATACCTAAACTACTCGGAATGACACCAAAACCTACTCCAGACCAAATTTAAAAAACTTTTAAACCTTCACTAAGCCAGCTTTCAACATTAGGCACAAACACTTCCGAGTTATCCAAAACATGATCCGAACATATGCCCAAGTGCAAAATCATCATATGAACCTATTGGAACCGTCAAATCTCAGTTCCGAGGTCGTTTTTACTCAAATGTTGACCAAAGTCAAACTTAGCCTTGAAAGTCAAACTAAGAAATCAAGTGTTCCGATTTCAGCCCAAACCTTTCCAAACCCGAACCAACCGTCCCGCAGGTCATAAAACAATAAAAGCACATACGGTGAGTCTTATTTAGGGAAATGGGGATCTAGAAAGAAAAACGACCATTTGGATCGTTACAATTTAAGTCATCGAAATCACTTTCGGCTCCTTAGGCCTAAACATAAGAAATCATCCTTATCTTTCACTAGGAGTACTATACCATCACCGACATAAGAAGGTCAACTAGGTTATGTACCTAGCGGAAAGTATCATATGCCCTACTTCCTCTGGTCGTCTCATCATAGTTCCATACAAATCGACTCAGCCATGCTAATAATAGCACAAGATAGTATTCTACTCGAGGGAGAGCACTCTGCCGTAGTCTATACCATAAAGTGGCCATCTACGCCTACACCAGCAAGTGTGATTTCATGACGACGAACACAATATGTCCGAAGTCAATCTCGGTGAACACAAGTAACTCCCAAAATATTTGATACTTCAAAATAGATTCATAGTATAGTAGCCTCAAAGGATCTATTTTTATCAAATCATAAAATTAATAAAAAAATCTAAACCATTTGAAAAAAATTAAATAAATAACTTTTTACATGTTAAAGCCTTTAGCAATTTAACATCAATTTTTAAAAGATACCACAAATGTTATTCTGCTCATTAATTTCCAAATGGAATACTTTTCATGAAGACTTATCTTTAGCATTCAAATATGTATACTCTTGTCAATATGAAAGTTTTGATAAAAACGTATAACATTTACCTTGAGTGTAGTTTTGCCAACAAGATTTAAATAAAATTTTATAAAATAACATGAAACGACATATGGAACATAATAATTTTTGTTCATGGAGACATTCGTACTTGTTTGTCCCCACAAGCACGAAAGCATATTTGAAACATCTTAAGTTTTAACTTGAAACATGCTTTTAGAGAAAGTCCCTCAAGTAGAGGAGTTTTAATCAACTTACCTCGCTTTTTCTTTTAACATTCACAAGCTTTCAATCATCTTCCATCATTCTAATATTGATTAAAATACTAAAACAACACCAACAAGTCGATATCTATAATTAGATATCCTAATTACATCAAAATATGACCTAAAATATTGATCAATATTCATATATGGCTCATAACTTGGCCCAAGCCTCCAACAACTCAAATCGCCAAAGAGATTCACATGCTAGACCATTCAACTTCATTTTTATATTTTAATACCCATTCAAAGTCATTAATGATACTACATCAATTGTCCAATGCTACCAAGTTACTATTTATCATATTCCATAATCAACACTTGAAAAATATACAATTCGTATCGTATATTTTGGACGGGGTCCCGATAGAGGCGGATACAATATTTCAAAAGGATGGGTGCACTATTGTGAAGATGTGGATTTAGAATTTACATTGACAGGTTTAACTTTAGTCTCTTACCATAAATCTAGTGCACTGTTGAAATTATAGGTTCAAAATTATATTCTTTTTGAAATTTTAGTAATTTTCACATATATATTTATATTCCATGTCAAAAACAAGACCGTTTAGAGTAGGATTTGAATTGCCAGTTTCACTTGTAGAGGTGCACCCAAATAATAATTGTACCATAAGAGTCTTTGAGTATGGGCTGACAACACATATATTTAAGTAATTTCGAAGAAATATAACATTGTTATACATGATTTATGGAGAGGAGTATGCGTTCACGTGAACCCATATCACTCAACTTGGATACGCCTCTAGTCCCGGGGGTCTCAGGTGTGTATCGGGGAGGTTTCGGACCAAGTTTGGCTAAGTTGTTGATGGTGGTGTCTGTTGTCTGGTTTTGTTCTTCGTGAATGAGAAGGGATTCACGCGTTCGCGATGAAGGATTTGTTGGCTGCTGACTTTTGTGCTCCGCGTTCGCGACTAGGGCCACACGTTCGCGTAAGGTAAGGCGGCAAGACAGCAAGGCTTCGATTTCATGATGGCAGCTTCGCGTTCGCGATGAAGAAGCTGGCCTAGGAAATTTCCTTGGCCTTTGCTTTCTTGGATTGGGCATCGCGTTCGCGATGGTTCACCTGGTAAAGCATTGCATTAGCGAGCTGCGACATGCGTTCGCGAAGGGCAGTTTTGGAGCTGGAGCTAGTATTGCTTCGCGAACGCGAGGGACTTGCCGCGTTCGCGAAGAAGGTCGGATTGGGCAGTTTGGTTTTAAAAACGGGGGTTTGGCTCATTTCCACTTTATTTCTTCCTTGGGAGCCGACTTTGGAGCGATTTTGGAGCACCATTTTCATCGTCAATCATGAGGTAAGTGATTTCTACAAGTTGTGAGTTAAATATACAAATTTAGGCTTGTAAATTCATGAAAATTTGTAGAAATTATGAGATTTTAAGAGAAAATCTAGAAATTGGTATTTTTAGAATTTAACCACGAAATCGGACATGGGAATAAATTATATATATGAGTTCATAATGTTATGGTAATGTTTATCTTTGAAAATTTTCGAAATCTAGGAATCTGGGCCTGAGGGATGACTTTGTTGACTTTTCGAGCAGAGTTAGGAGGTGTTATAAATTAATTAATTATTATGTTGGAGTATATTTTTATTGGCTTTATGATTGTTTGACTAGTTTTGGATCGTTGGCTTTGAATTGAGGAGTTAAAGAGGCGCTGGAGCCGGTTATGAAACTTCGGAGCGAGGTAAATCTCCTGTCTAACCTTGTGAGGGGAAACTACCCCTAGGCGATGTAAATTGTTATGTACTACTTGTTGTGGGTGCTACGTACGCACGAGTTGGAGAGACTCCATACGTGGCAAAAGAATGTTTATGTTCGGGTAGACTTAGGAATTTATCATGTAATATTTGAATTATTTGAACTCATTCTGCTGGCTTAATTAATTGAAATTATAATTGAACTTGATTTAGAAATTATATATATATTAGGCCGAGCCTTATCACCTTAAGTTGTTGGCAGGTTATTTGAGGATCGGTAAATGTTATATTGGTATGTGTTCAAATACTGTATCGCAAGCATGTGCCTCGTAATTGAAAAATTCCTTTGCTTTCTTGTGGAGAGAGCTGAACGCCTCGGCAGGATCATGTACCATACTCTTATGGGAGCGGGTCGTTCGCCTGAGCAGTATAATAGATGCATTTATTGTTCATGCCACTCGACCCTCGGTAGTGTATACGTTATGATGGGAATGGGCAGTTCGCCTCGGTAGTATCATATTACTTCTGGGATCGGGCCATACGACCTCGGCATAATCGTGCGTTATATCACTAACAGTCAGAATGTTCACGAGATTATTCTTCCACTGATGCCCAGCACTTTATATGGTAGTTCCTTATCCGTTTGATATTGACACTTGATATTTCTGAGCTATTAAGATAGAATACGAGATCGAGAAATTGATATCCTTAGAAGTAATTTTGGGAGATTGTGTTAGTTATAGATTTACCTCACTACTATTGTTGTGCTTCTTGATTTACAATATGGATTTATCGAACCACTAGTAAATGTCGATGACGACCCTTCGTCACAACTTCTCCGGGGTTAGGCTAGATACTTACTGGGTACGTGTTGATTTACGTACTCATACTGAACTTCGGCACTAAATGTGCAGGATCTGACAGGTTCATTTGGTGATCATCTTGGCGTGCAGGCGCAGCTGTTGAGGAGACTTTAGGTGAGCTGCATTCCAAGCTAATTGCATTCACAGAGTCTCCATCTTACTATTTATTTTATCCTGTCTCATTTACATTCTAGACAGATGTTGTATTATTATTTTACTCCTTAGTAAATGCTTATGCACTTGTGACACCGGATTTTGGGATATACTACTTGATGCTTACACTTCTATGTATTATCATCGCCTTTCACTTCTCTTATAAACTACAAATATTGTATGTTCCCGTGGATTTAGAAGTGTAAATTTTCTTCCTTATTAAAATTTATGATTTCGAAAGTAATAAAATGAGTAATTAAATTGATCAATCACCGTTGGCTTACTTGGAGGTGGCGTTAGGCGCTGTCACGACCTATAGTGGATTTTGGGTCGTGATAGTCGATTTCTCAATTCTTTGCAAAAATCGTAATTTCATTGTTTGAATTAGTTTCCTATGGTTATATTTATATTATGAAATTGTTTTGGCTAGATTCGAGACATTCGGAGTTGGAAAATCGAGGAAAAGGCATTCTAGTTGATTGATTTATCGTGGTTTGAGGTAAGTGACTTGTCTAACCTTGTGTGAGGGAAAATCTCCTTAGGATTTGGTATTGTTGTGATAATTGTGATATGTGAAAGCTGTGTACCCAAGATGACGAGTGCGTACACGGGCTAAATATGAAATTTCCGGTTTTTAGCTATGTAGTTCTCTTTCATATCTTAATTGAGTTACTTTAATATGTTGTACTCCTCATAATTAGTCTAATTTCACATGCCTACTTGTCTTATCTCTTATTTGCAATTTTTCCTACATGTTTAGTTGAATTACTTGTTTTTTTTTTAATTCTGTATTCATTATTTCACTGTTGAATTCTTACTTGAAATTACTATTCTTGGAATATCATGTTGTTGAATTTGGTATTGAGTTGCAAAGGTTGTGGTTCCTATTGAGGCAAAGTGTAAGTTGTGACACATCATTTTATTGAGTTACTCTCCGGTTTGTTATTATTGAGACTTGTGTACATTGTGGGTGAGCCGTGAGCTCCTTTTTGTGAAATTTTGTTATTGTTTGGTTTTCTAGCAAGTTGTGATATTTGGGCACTTGAGGTGCGAATTGTGATACTTTGTGACATTGATATGCAAGTGGTGGTATGAGGTCTGGGTGTTGAAACGCATACGGTGAGATAAGGCTGGCTTGATATGCGTGGCTAGTAGGGGAACTACTAGAAGCCATGCGGTGTGATAAGGTGGGCTAAAATGCGGGATGCTATTTCGAAAAAATAATTTTTAAAACTAAATGTAAAGGCTCCCGCAGTGATATAAGGAAAGGTTATGAGTTATTTTTAAGATTTGGGACTACGAGGGCGTACCTCGGTAGTGACCCTTGTTGATCTTTCTTTATTTGCTGTAGTTGCCTTAGTTTTTTGTTTTCTTAACATGTTAATCTTTACTTTTTTCCGTGTTTTATTAACTGTCTTGATTCTGTGTTGTTAATTTCCGTAAATTTCTTATTGCTTCATTTCTATAGTCTTTATTAGTATATCATTATATATTTCGCCTTGTTTCTTATTATCTCTAGTAGGACCTTGACCTGACCTCGTCACTACTCTACCGAGGTTAGTCTTGGCACTTATTGGGTACCGTTGTGGTGTACTCATACTACACTTCTGCACATCTTTTGTGCATATCTAAGTACATCCTATTAGTCCCGTCATTAGTGAGTTGAGGTTGCTTTGGAGATTTTAAGGTACACCTGCTCGCGTCCGCAGGCCTCGGAGTCCCGTTTTACCTTGTTTTTCCTTATTCCATTACACCACCTTAGACAGCGATGTATCAGATTGTTCAGTATCGGATTGTTCAGAATTGTTACTAGAGCTTTGTGACTTATACTTCACCAGGTTTTGGGGATTGTACATTTTGAGTTACAGATTTTATTTATGCAGTTGTTGAAGTTTTGAGCTTTTAAAGTTGTTATTTCAAATTTTCCGCATGTTGATAGGCTTATCTAGTTTTAGAGACTAGGTTCCGTCACAACTTCCTACGGAGGAAATTTGGGATCGTGGAAATTTGTAAACACCATTTGGGTTGAAAAATTTATATATATGTATGATGAAAAATCAGCCGCTGAATTGGCACATTTATATTATTCGCAGCCTCTGGAAGTTTTTCAAATGATATTCAGACTTCTTATCCAACTGAAAAGGACATAAGAGATAAGAAAATAAATAGAGTAGATAGCAAAAATTAAAGATGTAACGACTCGATCGGTCGTTTTGCTTTCTAGAATCCCATTCCCCTAAATGAGACTTTCCGTATGTGCTTTTACTATTTTATGACTTTCGGGGATGGTTAGTTCGGGGTTTGAAAGAGTTCGGGTTGAAATCGGGACACCTGGTTCCTTAATAATGACTTAAAAGGCTAAATTTGACTTGTTTCAACATTTTGAGTAAACGACCTCGGAATCGGGATTTGACAGTTCCAAAAGATTCGTATAATGATTTGGACTTGGGCGTAAGTTCGGATCAGATTTTGGATGACCTGGGAGCGTTTTGGCACTTAATAGTGAAAATTGGCTCATTGAAGGATTTAGAGTTCTTTAAATTTGATTTGGAGTAGGTTTTGGTGTTATCGAGGTCCGTTTGGAATTTCGAGCATGGAAATAGTTCCGTATGGTGGTTTCAGACTTGCACACAAAATTGGGTGTCATTTCGAGTAGTCTAAGTATGATTCGGCACGTTCGAAGCAATTTGAAAACTTAAAGTTCAAAACTTGATTCAATTTGATTTTGGAGTGTGATTCTTAGTTTTGTTGTTGTTTTAAGCATTTCGAGAGTCCAAACAGGTCCATATTATGTTTATAGACTTGTTAGTGCATTTGGACGGTATCCCGAGGGGCTCGGGTGTTTTCCGGACCACCCGTAGCTAAGTTGGAGAAACCAGATTTTTCAGTTCTGGTTTCCTTCTTCGCGAACGCGGAAGGGCACTCGCGTTCGTGATGAAGGATTTGAGCAGTGGGGCGATTTGTTATTCGCGTTCGCGATCAGGAGGTCGTGTTCGCGAAACTTTGAGATCCTAGGCCTACGCATTCGCGACGGCCATCTCGCGTTCGCGTATCAAAAAGGGGTCTGGGAGGGTCTGTACCCATTACCCTTCGCGTTTGCGAAGGAGCCAACACGTTCACATATGGTAGGCCAAGCAAGCCTCCACGTTCGCGAGGCCCCCGCTGCGTTCTCGATGGGTATTCTTCTGGGCTTGGGGAGCTTTGCCTTCGCGAACGCGATGCCCTTTCCGCATTCACGAAGAAGGGGCAGCTGGGCAGTGTTGTTTTAAATCGGGACTTAGGCCATTTTTGAGTTCATTTATTACACTCTTGGGCGATTTTGGAGCTTTAAAGAGGTGGATTTCAACCTAGCTATTGAAAGGTAAGTAATTCCTACTCAATTTAAGTTTAATACATAGAATATGGGTAGATTTTAACATGTAAAATTGTGAAAATTATGCGTTTAGATGAAAACCCTAGGTTTTGATAAAAATAAGATTTAACCACGAAAATGGTTATGGAATTGAGTGAAAATTATATATTTGAGTTCATGAGGTTATGGGTAACATTTATCTTCGAAAATTTTCGGAATCCGGGCACGTGGTCCCGGGGGTGAATTTTAGAAATCTTTTAATTGAGGTTGAGTAATCACTCTAACGGTTAGAATATGAATTTTTGAGCAGGTATTGATTAATTTATATAACAGTTGACTAGTTTCAAATTGTTCGGCACCGAGTTGAGGCTTAGGAGTGAATTTGAGGCCGGAAAGTGAGCTTTGAGACGAGGTACGTCTCTTGCCTAACCTTGTAAGAGGGAATTTACCCCATAGGTGATTTAAATTAATCTTTGCTTCTAATTGTGGGGGCTACATACGCACGAGGTGACGAGAGTTCGTGCGTAGCTACTAATTATGCTTATTTCCGGGTAGTTTAGGACCCAAATCATGAAATACTTATAATGTTTGTGCCCTGCTTGTTAATTAAATTATTAAATCATATTGGAACTTGATAAAAGAATCGTAAGAGACCAAATTTCACTTGCTTGAATTTGGAGCGAATTACTTGACTATTAACGAAAATTGTTTTACATTGTATATTAGCCTTGTGATTACGATTAAGTTAAATGCTCATAAAGTATCCTCATTTCTTGTGGCGCGGGCCGAATGCCTCGGCAGTAGAATAGATGCATCTATGGATCGTGCCGCACGTCTCTCGATAATGTACACATTATTCTGGATCTGACCGTACGACCGCGACATAAATCGTCCTTATTAATACTCGGAGTCTAATCATACTTGATATTATTTTGTGGCTTGTGAGGTTAAAATTATTTAATGACAGAAATTTACTTGGAGTTTATAAATTTGTGAAAGAATTAATTATTCCTGCTTGTTAGTGAGTTATTGTTATTATTTACATAACCCATGTTTATTTCGAATTTCTGTATTTATATTGATAGCCCATAGTAAGTGTCGAAGTCGACCCCTCGTCACTACTTCTTCGAGGTTAGACTTGATACTTACTAGGTACATGTTGTTTATGTACTCGTGCTACACTTCTGCACTGACCGTACAGGATCAGGCAGGTGCATCTGGCGATCACACCGGCGTGCACCCTCGCTACCCGGAGGCCTAGTAGTGAGCTATTTTCCTGAGCCGTTCCGCAGCATCCTAGAGTCTCTCCTTTACTTTCATTCCTATCTATTTTTATTTCAGACAGTAGCTAGAGTTTTGTATAATCTATTAGTGCTTATACACTTGTGACACCAGGTCTTGGTATACACTAGTAGACTTGTGATTTTAGATTATTTTTATGGTTACGATTGCACTCAGCTGCTCTCGTTTTATTTATTTTAAACCTGTTGTTCCTTAAATCTTTTAAATCAAGGAAACTTTAATTATGTGGAAATCTGTTAAAAAGTAAAATCACATGATTAGTTTATTGTTGGCTTGCCTAGCGACTGTGTTGGATACCATCACGGCCCATAAGAGAATTAATTTGTGATAAAAGAATTACCCACTTCTACTATTAGCTAGGTATTAAGTATTAAAATAATAAGATTAACAACATTTTGTTGAGTCGACAATATGAATACTTTACGTTCGTTCCACCCCATTTGGATTCAGCTTCATTTTAGCCACAAAAAATACATTTTTCTTTAAAGAAACAGTGACAATTAAGTTTAAGCTCATTGATAAATTCCCTTTTCTTTTATATCTTACAGTTGCGTATTCAATCTTCACTAACTAATTCGTTTCGTTTTACCCGTACCTTAACATCTTCCTAGAAAAAAAAAAAAAAGGAAAAAAAAAAAGAGAATCGCTCTGTCCGTTAATTTAAATCTATTTATATCTATTTATATTTATATCTATTTATTTATATTATTATAAAATACGAATATTTCATGCTAAATATTAAACGACCAAAATATTCTCGTAATATTAACCGACTTTGTACCCTTTAATACATTAATTATTTCATTAACAACTTGGACAAAGTTGTAACAATAAAACGTCTTCCTAATAAGAATTTGTATGGAATTCTAAAACCAACAAGGTTCAACGCTTAGCTACAATGTCCTACTTATTCTTGAAGTTCTAAATCATATCAATTCCATGTTGGTAAGGACATTGAACTCTGTTCTAACCAATATATAAAGTGTTTCGTTGCCTCATTGAATTTTTGTATAATCGGCTTTATCTATCCATTCATTTACGCACCAAGTTTGAGCTTTCTAGAGGTAAATTAATTTCATTCATTTCATTTATTATAAATTTATTCATGTACTCATATAATAATCCATGCCAACATGTATTGTTGCTAAGAGTCATATTACTAACTATTTCAGTTTCTTTAAGAAGAAAAAAAAAACTCAGTTGAACAGGATACGTTGAATAAATCTTTAGTTGTGTTGCCTAATTGACGTATTGTTTCTGACATCAAAAGACTAAGTTTTACATTATATATAAAGGGAAATTGGATTTTTCATGTTATGTAAAATCTTGAGTTTGAGTTGTTTGTTTTTTGCTAGTCTGAGGTGTTGCATATACATTTTGATTTCATCTGGAAAAAACATTGCGCACATCTTCTATGAATAAACAATGACTCCTAAATAGCAGAACAAAAATATTTAATATTGCAAATATTTAATATTGAGGGCCATAAAAGTCCGCTACTATTTTAATGTTTAACATAAATTATTCGTGCTTCTATAATAAATATCGATAGATAGATATATTCAAAATAGTTCCAAGTACCAGGAATCAAAAACTTTTCAATGTGTTTGTATTTTGCAGCAAAAGTTTGTAAAGAATATGGTTAAGCAATTCCCAGTACCGAATTGTATTAGACGCAACATATTCTCTTGCATGCACACACATAGACATATTGGCAATATGACTTTAATTTGGTCATGACAGAGTCATTAAAACAATACAATAAGAACATCATTTATAGATACATATAAGGTAAGATATGACTGTATAACATATTTATACCACATAACCAAAAGTGTTGCAATTACAAACTAAAAGCTTATTACTTTCGTATGCGTTTTGTTATATTTCGCATAAGATACTCGTGCATCGTACGAACATAAAGACTAGTTATATTAAAAGCACGAAGTCCCTTAGTAAAATGTCGTTCGTCGTTTTTACCTTGTAAAATTTATTTTCACGCTAGATAAAATTGTAATTTTACCTATATTCCTAATATTTAGGATTTTGAAAATATTGTATGTTAAGTCTTTCCTTATTTAAAATATATTCATTATTCCTAATATAAGAGTCACGGATGCTATAACTACGAATATGAACAATCAAATTAAAATATCTTCTTTTCTTTTAGAAAAAACTTAACTAAAAGCGGTTTAGCACAATCTACAATTTGCTTCGTTGTCTTAACTTTAGCAGAAAAAAATTGACTTTTAATTAATTAGTATTGAAAACTATACTAATAGATAATTAGAACGAATTACTAGAAAATACTTAAGAATAGAGAGAGGAAAAAAAGTGATTGCCAAGAGTAAAAAATACTAATCTACAAACATAAAGATCCAAAAATAAAAATATCACGTCCATTTTTTACCCATTGAAAACATAATTTATATTTGATAAATCATAATTACACTATGCATGAGCTAATATGAAGAATTTGAAAAGAAATAAATATTTCTTTTAATATTTAGAACAAATAATTAAGTTTTTGAATTAACCAATTAATTAAAAAATTCAACTTAATTATTTTTCAAATTCATCATTTAAGTAATTTTTTTTGAAGTTGATAAAACTCTTAGAAACATAAATTTATTTCCATAAGAAGAGCATTAGTAGTAGAAGAATCAGAAGATAGAGCTAAATTGGTTATGGTATAGTATTAGAAGTCAAATTGTTAAAAATGCAAACTTCAAATAATAAGAATGAAATAGTAAAAAACAAAATATATATTTTCACTTCTTATTATTATTATTATTATTATTATTATTATTATTATTAATATTATTATTATTATAATATATTTTATTCCAACAAATGACAACTCCCTACATATATTAAGTTTTTGTTTTAGAATATTAAGTCATTATTAGTCATTTTTTTACTTTATATTGTCATTTATTGATTGTTTTTGCGACGAGTACAACATCAACCTCTTCTTCCAGAAACACCAAAAGATTCAATTCTTTAATTTATTACTTAACAAATTTTTGTTGATAAACATATTTTTACCAATTTGTTATTCATATTTTTTATCATGTCATAAAAATAACAATAATTTTATAAGATATTCTCACAAAAGTCCTTATAAATCAAAGTAAGTCCTCTGAGCAATTTTGTAGGTTGCATTTCTTACTTTATTGATCTTGCTAAATGAGATCCACATTTGTTATTTGCAGGAAGTTTCACTTTTTTTATAAAAAAATTATTTTATATATCATCACTATTTAATACGTAATATTATATATTTTTTAAATAATATTCATTGATCTTGGTACACATGCAAAGCACGTACCCTAAGACCAATACTATATCGTCCGCCTTTTTTGCCTTTTAAAATAGATTTCAAATTGGACAAAGTTGTAATTGTAATTTACTTATATTCCTAACATTTAGGACTTTAAAAATCAACTAATTTTTATTATTTAAATTTTTTCTTATTTGAACTAGGTAGAAACTCTTAATATTCAGGAATCTAAAATTGAGTTTTGTCACGACCCTAACCCCGAACCTGGTCGTGATGGCGCCTCTCGTGAAGACAAGGCCAGCCAATTCAACAAAGTCTCATTTCAAACCGTTAATTAATAAGAAAACAACACAAGCATAGTTTAATAACCATCACATGCGGAAAAACATAGCTAACCCTGCCGACTACAGCCCAAACCGGGATGTCACAATGTCATGAGCAAGTAATGAATCCTAATAACAAGATTACTAATTACAATATTTGGCACAATTTCTGAAGAACATAGGAACAACAAGATGAAGGAGATACGGGGCTGCGGACGCCAACAGCTATCTCGTAGTCTCTGAATCACCGCCTGGACAGGAGAAATCAATACTCCGGGGCGGAACCAACAAGGCCTGAATCTGCACACATGGTGCAGGGAGTAATGTGAGTACTTCCAACTCAGTGAGTAATAAGCATAAATAACGACTGAAAGTAAGAAAACACACAAAGCACAAGGCATTCTATAATGAAGTATTTAAAACATCATTCGCAAACAGTAAATTGGTGAGAAATCAAGTAAAACCTTCTTTCAACAGGTAAAAACATGTATTTTTCAAATAATCAAAGTGAAGTAAAACATCGCCCCTCGGGCTATAAAACAGTAAATCCGCCCCTTGGGCAATATCATAGAACAGTACCAGCCCCTCGGGCTGAAATCTCAGAAACAACATCAGCCCTTCGGGCTATCACATGGAACAACATCAGCCCCTCGGGCTATCACATGAAACAACATCAGCCCCTCGGGCTATAATTCACATCACAATGGGTACCTGCGCTCACTGGGGGTGTACAGACTCCAAGAGGGGCCCCTTACGGCCCAAGCGCAATATCAAGCCACCTCGTGGCACATATCTAGGCCCTCGGCCTCATATCGATCAAGCCACCTCGTGGCGTTATATACAGTATCTCAGGTCCTTGGCCTCATATCAGTCACAAGCCACCTCGTGGCACATAAAGTATCTACTCATAAAGTATCTCAGGCCCTCGGCCTCATATCACTCAGTAAAAACCTCACATCTGGCCCTCGGCCACACTCAGTTAGAAAAATCATCACAAGCCTCTTGGGCATAGTAAAACAGTAGTCCTCAGCCCATCCTCAGCCCAAAACATCATTTAAAATATTGTTTAAGTCTCAAAAATGAGTAAAAGTGGTTGAGTTGTAAAACAGTGTAAACAGCATGACTGAGTTCAAGTAATAAGTCAAAATAGTGAGGAAACAGTGATAAAATCCCCGAAGGATTCAAATAATTGGCACGAAGCCCAAATATGGCAATCAGCCAAACTCATAATGATAACAAATAAGTTTCAGTCAAATACGCGGTAAAATCATCAATCAGGACAGACCACGTCACAATCCCAGAAGTAAACGACCCCACGCTCATATCGAGTGCGTGCCTCACCTCAATATAGCACTACGATGTGCAAATCCGGGGTTTCAAACCCTCAGAACATCATTTACAATCACTACTCACCTCGAACCAGCTAAATCCCAAGCCCGCGACGCCTTTGCCTTTCGAATTGGCCTCCACGCGCGTCGAATCTATCCAAAATCAGAACTAATATGTCACAATACACTAAGGTAACAAAGCCCAATCGAAAAAATCGAAAAATATCAAGAAATTACGAAATTAGCAAAACCCGAGCCCCGGGCCCACTTCTCAAAATTCTGTAATTTTCACCTCAACGGGTTCCTTATCTCCCCACGAGTTTCAACCATACAAAATTTATCGAATTCCGACATCGGATCGACCTCCAATTTCTTTAAGTCTAAACTTAAGGGTGTTTCACAGATTTTTTCCACTAAAATCACCAATTAAGTGCTAAATATAGCGATTTACTAGAGTAATTGACCAAGGTTGAGTTGAAAACACTTACCCCGATGTTTCCCTTGAAAATGTCCCAAGAATCGCCTCAAAACTCGCTTCAACTCCGAGTACTATGGCTCCAATTATGTTCAAGATGGCCAAAACTCCTTTTAAGAATTTGTCCTAGAAAATCTCCCTTGGATATAGTTTTGAGGTCGAATTTGCTGTGGTTTAGGGTGTTTTGGAGGTGTTTCTCTCCGTTGGTAACGACAGTGGGTTTTTGCATGGCAAATGGGCACTGGTTTCTATTTATAAAGGGGTCAAAATTCAAGACAAAACGCACCAGTCGGGTTTAAAAATGCGATCGCATATCTGTCGCACAATAGATATGCGGTCCGCATTTTGGGCGCGACCATCGCAGATTATAACCCTAGCCTTCATCGCAGTTCAATGTGAGGTATGGTTTGCGGTCCACATGTCAAGAATACGACCGCATTTTTGACCGCATTTTCGACGTTGGTTTTTTGTCCAGAAATTTGTCTCGGTCTGCGGTCTCAATGTGGTGGATATGCGGTCCGCATTGTGGAAGTGCGACCGCATTCTTGACGTCAATCTTTACCCAGAAAACTGTCTGGGTGTGCGATCTCATTGTGTGATATGCGGTCCGCATTTGAGAAATGCGACCGCATTCTCGACTCTGGTTTTCTGCAACTTTTTCCAACAATGAATTTGTCCGTTTAACCACCCAGAACTCACCTGAGGCCACTAGGATCTCATCCAAATATACCAACCTACCCCAACTCTTGAAGCATAACAATACACAGTATATGCACCTGAAGTTGATGGCAAAACCAACACTAGAGCTGTGGTCAAGGCTGTCTTGAGCTTCTGAAAGCTCTCTTCGCACTCATCCGACCATACAAAAGGAGCACTCTTCTGGGTTAGTTTGGTCAAGGGCGATGCAATGGATGAGAATCCCTGAACAAACCGGCGATAATAGCCTGCCAACCCAAGGAAACTACGAATCTCTGTGGCTGAGGACGGTCTAGGCCAACTCTGAACCGTCTCTATCTTCTTTGGATCAAACTGTATACCCTCGCTGGACACTACGTGCCCCAAGAAAGCCACTGAACCGAGCCAAAACTCACACTTAGAATTTTGCATACAGCTTCTCCTCCCTCAATCTTTGCAATACAACTCGCAAATGCTCCGCGTGCTCCTCCTGGCTACGCGAGTAAACCAGAATATCATCAATGAATACAACTACGAACGAATCTAGATAAGGCCGAAATACATTGTTCATCAATTGCATGAACGCTGCTGGGGCATTGATTAGCCCGAAAGACATAACAAGAAACTCATCGTGACCATATCTAGTCCGGAAAGCAGTCTTAAGAATGTCTGAATCCTCGATTTTCAACTGGTGATAACCCGAACGGAGATCAATCTTGGAGAACACTCTCGCTCCCTGAAGCTGGTCAAACAAATCATCAATGCGAGGCAAGGGATACTTGTCTTGATTGTTACCTTGTTCAATTGCCTGTAATCAATGCACATTCTCATCGTGCCATCCTTCTTCTTCACAAACAGAACCGGTGCACCCCAAGGTGACACACTAGGCCGAATGAACCCCTTATCTAGGAGTTCCTGAAGTTGCTCCTTCAATTATTTCAACTCTGCT
The DNA here is from genome assembly GCA_002018475.1 of Nicotiana obtusifolia. NCBI lineage: Eukaryota > Viridiplantae > Streptophyta > Magnoliopsida > Solanales > Solanaceae > Nicotiana > Nicotiana obtusifolia. Next base: position 17,671 of record MCJB01032832.1, on the reverse strand, counting down.
GGTGCCATACGATACGGTGGAATAGAGATGGGCTGAGTGCCCGGCACCAAGTCACTACCAAAATCAATATCCCTGTCGGGTGGCATGCCCGGCAGGTCTGCAGGAAATACATCGGGAAAATCCCTCACAACTGGAACAGATTCAATGCTTGGAGTCTCAGCTCCAACATCCCTCACAAACGCTAGGTATGAAAGGCAACCCTTCCCAACCATACGCTGTGCCTTCAAGAATGATATCACTCTACGAGGAATGTAGTTAGTCACGCCACGCCACTCGATTCGCAGCACATCCGGCATAGCCAAGGTGATGGTCTTAGCATGACAGTCTAGAATAGCACGACACGGAGATAACCAATTCATGCCTAAAATGACATCAAAATCCACCATGCTCAATAGCAATAGGTCCACTAGTGTATCCAGACCCCCAATAGTTACTACACATGACCGGTACACACGGTCTACAACAACAGTATCGCCCACCCGGGTAGACACATGAACAGGTAAGGAAAGAAACTCCCGGGGCGTACCCAAATAATGAGCAAAATATGAGGACACATATGAATAGGTGGAACCGGGATCAAATAATACAGATGCATCCTTGTGGCAGACTGAAACAATACCTGTAATGACGGCATCTGAAGCACTAGCATCTGTCTTGCCTGGAATAGCATAAAATCGAGCCTGGCCACCGCCTGATCGACCTCCCTCTCTGGGGCGACCCCTGGCTGCCTGACCTCCACCCCTAGCTGGCTGGGCGGGTGGTAAAGTAACTGGAGCAGAAGTCGAGGGCTGACCCCTCTGCTGGGATGATCTAGCACCACGATGAGGACACTGCCTCCACATGTGGCCCATCTCGCCACACTCATAACAACTCCCTGATGCTGGAGAAGAGGAATGAAGGGAACCTCTCGCACCGGAGTGTCTCGCAGGTGCACTCGGCACAGAAGGACCCTGGGCTGACGGAGCACGAGCTAGAAGGGCGCTGAGTGATGACTGGCCCTGCTGCAACCCATGATAACCACGACCTGTAGATGCCCCACGGTACTCTGGACGGGCTGCCTGAGCAGGCCTGAAGGAACGACCTCTACCCTGCTGAAACTGGCCCCTCGAAGGAGCACCACTGTAACTACCCAATCCTCGAGGCCTCTTGGCCTCCCTCTCCTCTCGCTCCTGACGGCGAACCGTCTCAATCTCGCGTGCTATATCAACCACCTCCTCGAAGGTAGCACCCAATACTCTCTCCCTGGTCATGAGAATACGGAGATGATAGTTAAGGCCATCCACAAACCTCCTGATCCTTTCATGGTCAGTCGGAACCATCCAGACAGCATGACGAGCCAACTTGGAAAACCTCGACTCATACTGCGACACAGTCATATCCCCCTATCGCAACCATTCGAACTGTCTACGCAGCTCCTCTCTGGGGGACTGCGGCACATACTTCTCCAAGAAAAGAGTGGAGAACTGCTGCCAAATAAGGGGCGCTGCATCAACCGGCCTACGCCTCTCATACGCCTCCCACCAAGTGAAGGCAGCTCCCGTAAACTGAAAGGTGGTGAATGCCACACCACTAGACTCAAGAATCCCGGATGTCCGGAGCATTCACTGACACTTGTCAAGACAACCCTGGGCATCCTCGCCCTCAGCACCACTGAATGACGGAGTCTGGAGTCTGCCAAACCTCTCAAGACGATGCTACTCATCATCTGGCATAACTGGTACCATGAACTCCTGGGCTGGTGCAACCGGCTGGGCTGGAGGTACCCTCGGCATCTGATGTCCCTGCACTCGCTGTTCAGGTGAGCGAGCAGCGGGGGTCTGATTGCCTCCCCCGGCCTGTGAAGTAGCTGCTGTTGTGGTGGCTGAAACCGCCTGAGCTAGGCCCATACAAACTGATAAGATCTGAGCCAAGGTCTCCTGAAGACCTGGAATAACGATAGGCACAGTTGGTGCCTGAGCCGGTGCCACTGGAGCCTAATCCTGAGCAGGGGCAGCTGGTGGATCAACAGGTGCTGCCCTAGCTGCTCTGCTTCTGCCACGACCACGATTGCGTCCGCGGCCTCTGGTGGCCTCAGTGGGTGGCACTGGTGGTCGTCCACCTCTTCCGGTATCTCGCGTCCTCATGTGAGAGAATAAGATAACAGAAGTTTTAGTGTTCGGATCAACAAGCTCGCATGACAAGAATTTCAAGAATATGAAGTGTTCCTAAAAAGGTTCTGCAGCCTCTCGAAGATAAATACAGACGTCTCCGTACGGATCCGCAAGACTCTACTAACCCCGCTCATGACTCGTGAGACCTATGTAACCTAGGCTCTGATACCAAGCTATCACGACCCTAACCCCATAACATTATTCAAACTTGTTCCAACCTTCGGAACGCTCAAAACAACCTCTCAACACCAGATTCGCATTGGATTCAAGCCTAAGGAATTCAAAATCTTCTAAGTTACTCTTTTAATCAAAAACCCAATCAGACCATGTCCGAGTGACATGAAATTTCGCACACACATCCGAAATAACATAACGAAGCATAATAAGGAAGAAATGAGGAAAACGGAGCGGTAACTCAAGAGACGACTGGCCGGGTCGTCACAAGTTTAAATTTTACTTATATAACTTTTTTCCATTTTTAAATTGTGTAAGTCCTTAAATGTTTCCAAGTTTTTAACACATTAGAAATTTGTCTTCGTTTTAATTTTGTAGTACTAACCACGTAAGAATCATCAAACATGTCAATTCCATTTTTTCCGATTTTGTTTGAACCATCTTGAATATTGTTAATTTGAATATTTCACATGCGCGCAAAGTCTTAAGGTAATTTATAATTTTTAATATAAAAGTTAAATAATTAATGAAGGATAACATGTATATTATATCATACACATTAAATATATTTTTGTTATTTAGTATTTTTTAAATATTTATAAATTTAAATTAACAAAAAGAATATTGCTATAACAATCATGAATATTAAATACAAATAAACTAAGTTGCAGCTTGTTTTAACAATATTTTTTGGAATTAAAAAATGGGAATGTTAAGGTATATTATCTCATGTTTCAAATGATAAATCCAATCAAAAGTACTATATTGACAATCCAAATGAGACAAATGAGTTTGGATATAATGATGAACAAGAATACTTCAAATGAAAAAGTTTACACAAAAATAAGCAAGGACTAATTGTTACTAAAATCGATATATCAGTCGACACTGCTACATTTAATGATATTTTAGATTCTCAGAATCTGTGCTATTTTTTAATGAATATATACGATGTATAAATTTCTTTTTAGATGTTATTATCATTAGCGCTAACAATTTAAAATTTAATGTAATTTATATTATATTAAAAGGAGGGCAGTGAAGTATGAAGTTAAGCCAAATAGTATATTGAGAAAATAAAACTTGGCACTTTTAAAACACAATCTTTATCAATTTAGACAAATCTGATAAGGACTAAGACAAAGTAGATCTGATTGGTGAAAGTTAAATTTTTTTTTTTTTTTAGAATAAAGTATTTTGACTAATTCTCTTAGCCAGCTGCCATTAACAAACATCCAACGACCTCCTACCTAGCCGCCCAGCAGCTTACTTCCTATTTTAAATCATTAAGACAAATTATATTTGATCAAATTTAATTTATGGAGGAAATCAATTTAGATTGTCTCATAATTTTATACTAAATAGATTTTGAAAGCTTTTCAAAAATAATGATTCCTATTTAATATTATTTACTATCAACATGGTCAATTTTATTTTATTTCATAATTTTTAATTTTTGAAAATAGAGAAATAAAATAATTGTGAAAATACTACTACAACAATAAGATATAATATGTTCAAACAATTAAGAAAATATTTTTTTTATAATTAATGGATGAATTGAGTGCAGTAGTTTAAGTTAGAAAGCATAACATAAATTTTTATAAAATGCGGTTCAATATATAATCATATTTTGGAATATGAGCAATAGAGTCAAAGTTAATATTGAAATAATTTTTAACTTTTATCTGTATTATATTATAATGGGTGTGACAGAAATGGATCCTAAATTCAAACTAGCAAATGACAAACCACATGAGAATGTAATAATATTAAATTTTGAATAATATAATAGCAAAAATAAGGTTCAAATAAAGAAAAAACAAAAATTAAAGAAAAAATAATGATAAAACTTATTTAAATTGCGATGAGAAAGTTTTTTCTATTTTTTATTTTTTATGATAAGAAAGGTCACAATGTGGATAAGGCCACATAACAGGTCTAATAGATAAAATAAAATTCAAAAATATTAAATAATAAAAATAAGTTACAGATAATGTGAGAATCGATATCTACATTATATTAAAAGGAGGGTAGTGAAGCATGAGGTTAAGCCAAGTGTCATATTGAAAAAATGACACTTGGCACTTTTAAAACACAATATAAATATATTTAGACAAATCTAATAAGGACAAAGACAAATTAGATTTGATTGGTGAAAGTTAATATTTTTTTTTAGAATAAAGTATTTTGACTAATTCTCTTAGTCAGCTGCCATTAATTGTAACGATCGGACTTGTTGTTTTGAGAATTAACGTTCCATTTAGAGACTTAAGGTCCCGAGCAATTTCGTAATATGTATTATGACTTGTGTGTGTAGTCGAGCTTGGTTTTGGAAGGTTCAGAATTAAATTGGAAGAACAATCCTTATTTTTGAAGCTTAAATAAAAAGAGTTGACCGGAGTTTGACTTTTGAACAAACGACTCCGGAATGGGATTTTGATGATATCAATAGCTTCGTATGGTGATTTCGGACTTATGCGTATGTCCGAATTTGGATTTGAAAGTCTGTAGGATAATTTGACGCATTTTGGCGAAAGTTGAAAAACGGAAGATTTTTAGAAAGTTTGATCGGGAGTTGACTTTATTGATATCGAGGTCGAAATTCCATTCCGAAAATTGGAATAGCTCCATTATTTCATTTACGACTCGTGAGCAAAATTTGGGGTCATTTCGCATTGATTAGATAGGTTTCGGCATCGAATGTAGAATTTAGAATTCGTTAGTTTTTATTAAGCTTGAATTGGGTTGCGATTCGTGTTTTGGTGTTGTTTAATATAATTTGAGGCATCGACTAAGTTTGTATCATGTTATGAGACTTGTTAATATACTTGGTTGAGGTCCCATGGGACTCGGATGAGTTTTGGAAGAGTTTTTGGAAGAGTTTGGTGTTTTGAGCATAAGCATGTAATGATCCAAAAGTCCATTTTCAATTCTAGAGATCAAAATTCGATTTCAAGACTTCCGGGAGTTTGATAATGAATTATAGGAATGATCTGGAATGTTTGGTCTAATTTCATCTAGTCGCGATTGAGTTTTTAGCGAGAAACATGAGTTAATTGTTTAACAAGTGCCATTGGTATCGCATTGAGCAAATGAGCTCCGAATTGTGTTTCGATCATGGAGTTAGAGCCTTTTTAGTGAAATAATAAATTGCAGGTGCAAGGAAGTTCTGGTGCAGACCTTTAGTGACGGGAAATGGACTTTTGGTGACGGGAAATGGAATTTTTATTGAGCAATTTTGTTTTTTAGCTCATTTCAACATTTTTGGGCGAAAGAACACGGCTTGGGGCGATTTTGAAGAGAAATTTCACGGGAAATCTTGAGGTAAGTCATTTTTTATCATTGTTAGTCAATAATATTGAATTATGATCGAATATTCCGACTAGATTATGAGTTTTTGAGGTGTAACTCGAGAAACTGGGCCTAGGGATTTGAAAATAAGATTTGAGGATTTGAAGATCGGGTTGATGCCGGAATTTGGTAAATTTGATATGGTTGAACTCATATCGGAATGGTTGTTCATATTCCATAAAGATTCTATCGGGTTTCGAGATGGGGGCCCCGCGTTAACTTTTGGTTGACTTTTTAATGTAAAATTTTAGGTTGACGTTTTATTATCCGGAATTGTTTCTGATGAATTTTAATGAAGTTATACAATTAATTTGGATAGATTTGAGCTTTCCGGAGGTCAATTCAAGCAAGAAGGCTATTTTTGAATATCGACGTAACTTCAAAAAAAAAAAGGTAAGTATCTTGCCTAACCTTGAGTGGGGGAATTACTCCTTTGGCATTGAGTCGTATGTGCCATTTGTGAAATGTGAAAAGCCATGTACGCGAGGTGACGACTACATACTTAGCTTATATGTGCAAATTATATCGGTTAAAATTCTTAGACACCCTTAAATATTGAATTAGAAAATTATTTTGGCACTTACTAAATCCTCTATTTGCCATGCCTAAAATCCTTGTTTGTTGAATTTGTTTTTATTGATAATTTGATGTGATCGCCACCTTGATTTTTATGTGAATTCCATGTTTTTGTTGAGTTGATATTTCCTGGAGATAATTTCATAATGAATTATTCATTTGCAAATAATTTATTAAATAAATTTAAAAGGAGCCATTAATCTATTTACCAAAAATTTGGATTAAAGAAGGCATTGTTCCTTGATGAATTATTTTTCAGTTCATGTTGTTGAAATTGGTATTGAGTTATAAAGGCCGTAAATTATATTGAGGCAAAGTGTAAAATTGTGAAATATTATTCTATTGAGTTGTTCACTCCCGGATATTTTTATTAAGATTTTGTGCACATCATGGGCTCCTTATTGTGGAAAATAATGTATTGTTGATTTCTGTGGCAAGTTGTAATATTTGAGCACTTGATGTGCAATTTGTGATATGTTGTGATATTTGAGCACTTGAGGTGCACTTTGTAATATGTGGTGATATTTGAGCACTTGACATGCAATTTATGATATGTTGTGATAATTGAGCACTTGAGGTGCAATTTATAATATGTTTTTATATTTGAGCACTTGAGATGCAAGTTGTGTTGTGTTGTGATATTTGGGCACTTGAGGTGCGATTTGTGAAATATTGTGATATTGATACGCACGAGGTGATATAAGGTCAGAGTACTGAAATGCATGCAGTGAGATAAGGTGGGCTTGATACGCATGGCTAGTAGGGAAACTACTAGAAGTCATGCAGTGTGATAAGGTGGGCTACAACGCAGGATGCTATTTCGAAAAAAAATAACTTTTAAAAGCTAAATGCGAAGGCTCCCGCGGTGATATAAGGAAAGATTGAAATTTATTTATGATTTTGGACTACGAGGCAGTACTCGAGAGTGTCCTTTGCTGAAATTTATTTATGATTTGGAGTACGAGACGGTATCTCAGGAGTGCCCTTTCTTGAGATTTATTTATGAATTGGGATTACGAGGCGGTACCTTAGGAGTGCCCTTTGTTGATTTCTCTATGGTTGCACTTGCCTTTGCTTAGTTTATTTTTTCGTGATATGTAAATTCTTGTGTTCTTCCGTGATGTATTATTTGATTTTATTATGTGTTTTGTATTCCTTGTATTGTGTTGGCTTTGGCTCTTCGTACGAGACTCTGAGGATTTGTGTTTATGGTTTTTACTCATTTTCGAGATTTGAGTTGTTTTGAATAAAAAAAAATTTCTATTATGTTTTAATTTAATAAATTTTACATCCAAATCAGTAGCTATCAGATGCTTCATTTTAATTGAATTGCCATTTTCTTCACCCAAACGAGTTTAAAAATAAACTCATTTCTTTGTTGATTTCTTACTTGGTTTAAAAATTATAAACTTACTTTATTGAAAATAAATTGATCCTGCGAATCTTATATACGTTGATATTTTGGTACGAGAGTTGTTCGTGTGGTTATGATAGAGATATATATGGGCACGAGGTGCCGTAAAAATATGAAAGGGGGCTGAGACCTATGTTTTTATGATTATGAAATGAGGTGTCACAGAGTGACTTTTATTTGAAAGAATTATATTTGAAAGATTTTTATTTGAAAAACTTATATGTGAAAGAAATATATTTGAAGTACTTATATTTGAAAGACTTATATTTGAGGAACTTGATTAATTGGTTGTAATTATATTCCTTATTCATTTGAGCAATATTTATGGTGCTCTTGCTGCGTTGCTGTTTATATCACTAGTTGATTATTGTTGCTATCACTGCTATTTGTCTTTCTATTATTTTTGTATGCTATATTGCACAGCTTATTTGACTAGTGAGTGTCTTGACTGTATCTCGTCACTACTCCACCGAGGTTAGTCTTGATACTTACTAGGTACCAACTGTGGTGTACTCATACTACACTTTTACATATTTTTGTGCAGAACCAGATATTGAAAATATGGATTCGGACAGAGGTTAGATTGTGATCGCAAGGTTTAAGGTAAAGCTGCTTAGCTTGGTCGTCGCAGTCCCTTGGAGTCTTTCCAATTTATTGTAATATCAACTCTTATTTGAACAGTTTTGTATATTCAATTTAGATCATTGCATGTATTCAGTTAGAGTTCATGACTCAGTATTACCAGTCTTCGGAGGTTGTTATATTTGTTTTCGATTTTGGTTCCGACACTTGTATTAAATTATATGTTTAAAAAAAATAGCTCGAAATGTAATTGTAATCGGCTTACCTAGTCTTAGAGACTAAGTGCCATCACGATGCCTGTGGTGGGATTTTGGGTCGTGACAAGTTGGTGTCAAAGCTTTAGGTTCATAGGTTCTATGAGTCACGAACGAGTCTAGCAGAGTCTTGTGGATCGGTACGGAGACGTCTATACGTATCTTCGAGAGGCTACAGAACTGTTAGGAAATTTCCACTTCTTTTATTCCTGTCGTGCGGAATTGGTTAATTTTGGAGATTGAGCCTTTGTATCTCTATTCTCTCACAGATGGTGAGGACACGTGCTACCGGGTCAGCTGAACAAACACCCGCGCATACTGCTAGGGCTGCAAGAGGCTGGGGCCGAGATAGAAGCCGAGGTAGAGGCCGAGGAAGGGCACGTGTCACAGTTGGAACACCAGTCAGAGGGGCAGTTGAGGAGCCGCCAGTAACTCTGGTTGGGCAATCAGCACTAGAGACACCTGTTGTTACCCCTGGATTTCAGGAGACTTTAGCACAGTTCCTGAACATGTTTGGTACATTAACTAAGGCGAGATCGATCTCCGTTTCAACAAATATTTCACAGATTGGGGGAGGAGTTCAAACTCCTATCGCCCCAATTCCAGAGCAGCAGGTTCACACTGGTCAGGTTCCGGGTATGGTACTAGTACAGCTTGTTATTCAGGTTCAGCCTGAGATCAGGCCAGAGGCATCAGAAGAAGAACAAAAGAGACTTGAGAGATTTAAGAGGTATAGTCCATCTACCTTCAGCGGCAGAGCTACCGAGGATGCCCAGGGATTTCTAGAAAAGTGTCACTGTATTCTCCGCACCGTGGGTATTGTGGAAGTGAGTAGAGTTGCCTTTACTACATTTCAGCTGTCAGGAGCAGCGTATCAGTGGTGGCAAGTTTATGAAGAAGGTAGACCAGCTGATGCAGTGACACCAACTTGGGCTCAATTTTCAGAGATGTTTTTTTGAAAGAGTTTGTTCCCCAGACTCTCCGAGATGTGTGGCGCATAGAGTTTGAACGGTTGCACCAGGGCACCTAGACGGTGTCAGAATATGCTATCAGGTTCAGTGAGTTAGCCCGTCATGCACCTATCTTGGTTCCTGCAGTTAGAGAGCGAGTCCGTAGATTCATCGAAGGGCTCGATTATGATTTTAAAATATGTATGGCTCGAGAGTTGTAGAATGACATTCCATTTCAGCAAGTAGTAGAGATTGCCAGGATGTTAGAATGTGCTCGAAGTGAGGAAAAGGAGTCTAAGGAAGCCAAAAGGTCTCTGAATTCTAGAGATTCAGTGGATTCTACTTTGCAGCTATGACTCATCATGGCGGAGGCCCGAGCAGTCGGTCATCCCAGTCCGCAATTCAGAGTACTCGTAATGCTCCAATTAATACTTTTAGTTTACCACCGGCACAAGATTCTTACAGTTGTTATTTCAGTTCTCCTGCACATACTCAGTACGAGCAATCGCGACCTCAGAGGGGTTGTTATGAGTATGGTGATACTAGGCACATCATGAGAGATTGTCCCAAACTTGGGAAAGGTGAATTTCATCAAAACATTCAGGCTACAGGCTTTATTCCAGTTAACACGCCACGTGCACAGTCAGTTAGGAGCGGAGGACAGGCGGGTGGAGGGCGCCCTAGAGGGGGAGGCCCAGCCCGTTGATATAATTGTTATGAATTGGATGAGGCCGATACACCAGATATTATCATTATTTGTACAATCTTGATTTGTTATAAAGGAATATTTTTCTTAATTTGATCTGCTTCTGTGTATCGAGGTGAGTCCTCCTATCATGCTCCACTTATGGGCGAGCTACGTAATTCTGTAATCTACTTTTGTGTTTACCCCTGTTCGGATATTCTATGGTGATAACAGTGTCTATCATTTTGTTTTGATCACTATTGTCAGTGAGGCTAAAAGTGACTTTCTGTTACTTATTACAGTGAGTTTTGATGTGATTTTGGGATAATTGGTTATAAATTGTGATTTATATGCCCTATCGATATGGGGGTTCATTATGAGTTGTGAAATTATTTATCAAAAATATAGTAAAAGAAGAAAAAGAAATGGAAGGATTTCAATTGGCACGATGTGCATATTACTTGTGACTCAGAGCTGAGGACGGGATCCTCGTATTTTAATATGATGTGAAATATTTAAACCGAGCTACAAGCCGCGATGGAAGTTATATAAGGACGAGATCTTTGTGATAAAAAAATTATGTATTTAAATTCTCCCTTGTGAAATTAAATTTGTACTATAATACTAATAGGGAGTCATGCATGTTAAGCTTATTTGATAATTCTTGTATGTGTTTTTCTGTGCATATATAGCTATTTTGTGCTGTAATTATTGAGTTTTAGCCTACGAGGTGAGTGCCCAGGTGGCGTTAAATGGGACTCATTAATCCAGATATAATTATGAGGTCTTCATGCCTCGCGTGTTGTTGTCAGTGTTGTGAAAAATTTGAAACGAGGTTTTGGATAATATGAGGTTAATTGATGATGCTGGAATTTATTATGAACAACTATTATGACTAGAGATGTGGTTATGAGAATACGTATAACGTGAGGCATGAGTTGCAACATCCGGTTGAGACTAATATCGTATGCTGATGTGAAAATCAGATCTTTTGAAAATGTTTGGAGTGTAATAAATTGGTTTTAAAGCGTATAAATGTGTATAAAAGAAAATCTCAACTGAGATGGTGTTGTCGGACCCATGTTAAATTTGCGATGACGTAGAATCACCCGCGAGTATGTGTGTAAGAATACACTCAGTAATTTAATATCCACAAAATAATTCTTGGCGCGTTCGAGGACGTGCTTATTAAATTGGAAGAACAATCCTTATTTTTGAAGCTTAAATGAAAAGAGTTGATCGAAGTTTGACGTTTGAGAAAATGACTCCGGAATGGGATTTTGATGATGTTAATAGCTTCGTATGGTGATCTCGGACTTAGGCGTATGTCCGGATTTGAATTTGAAAATCCGTAGGACAATTTGACGCATTTTAGCGAAAGTTGGAAAATGGAAGATTTTTATAAAGTTTGACCAGGAGTTGACTTTATTCATAACGGGGTCGAAATTCGATACCGAAAATTGAAACAACTCCATTATGTCATTTAGGACTTGCGTGCAAAATTTGGGGTCATTCCGGATTAATTTGATAGGTTTCGGCATCGAATGTAAAATTTGGAATTCGTTAGTTTTCATTAAGCTTGAATTGGTATGCGATTCGTGTTTTAGTGTTGTTTAATATAATTTGAGGCTTCGACTAAGTTCATGTCATGTTATGAGAGTTGTTAGTATACTTAGTTGGGGTCCCATGGGGCTCGGATGAGTTTTGGAAGAGTTCTTGGAAGAGTTTGGTGTTTTGAGCATAAGCATGTAATGATCCAAAGGTCCTTTTTTAGTTCTAGAGATCAAAATTGGATTTCGAGACTTTGGGAGTTCGATAATGAATTATAGGAATAATTTAGAATGTTTGGTCTAATTTCATCAAGTCGTGATTAGGTTTTTAGTGGGAACATGAGTTAATTGTTTAACAAGCGAAATTGGTATCGTATTGAGCAAATGAGCTCAGAATTGGGTTTTGATTGAACGACTAGGTTCTTGTTATTATTTTTGACTCATAGGAACAAGAATCACCGAATTCCGAGTCAATATGATGGAGTTGAGCCTTTTTAGTGAAATAATAAATGGTTGGTGCAAGCAGGTTTCGGTGCAGACCTTTAGTGACGGGAAATGGACTTTTTATTGAGCAATTCTATTTTTTTAGCTCATTTCAATATTTTTGGGCGAAAGAACACCGCTTGAGGCGATTTTCAGAGAAATTTCACGGGAAATCTTGAGGTAAGTCACTTGTGATAATTGTTAATCAATAATATTGAATTATCATCAAATATTCCGACTAGATTACGCGTTTTTGGGGTGTAATTCGAGAAATTAGGCATAGGGGTTTGAAAATAAGATTTGAGGATTTGAAGATCGAGTTGATGTCGGCATTTTGTAAATTTGGCATGGTTGAATGCGTATCGGAATGAGTGTTCGGATTCCGTAAAAATTTGCCGGGTTCCGATATGCGGGCCCCACGTTGACTTTTGGATTGACTTTTTAATGTAAAATTTTAAGTTGATGTTTTATTATCCGGAATTGTTTCCGATGAATTTTAATGAAGTTATACAATTAATTTGGATAGATTTGAGCTTTCCTGAGGTCAATTCAAGCAAGAAGTCTATTTTGGAATATCGATGTAATTTCAAGAAAAAAAAAGGTAAGTATCTTGCTTAACCTTGAGTGGGGAATTACCCCTTAGGCATTGAGTCGTATGTGCCATTTGTGAAATGTGAAAAGTCGTGTACGCGAGGTGACAAGTACATACTTGGCTTATATGTGCAAATTACCGGTTAAAATTCTTAGACACACTTAAATATTGAATTGGAAAATTGTTGGCACTTACTAAATCCTCTATTTGCCATGCCTAAATCCTTGTTTGTTGAATTTGTTTTTATATGATTGTCACACCTCCTTTTTCCCGAGGAATAGGCCCATAAATTTTTTTTAATTTAAGTGACATTATTTGAAAAGGGATTAAGTCATTTTATTTTAAAGAATCGCCACTTGGAATAAATATTTACGGTGTCCCAAGTCACCATTTATTATAAAATCCCAATTCAAGAAAATTGACTCTGTTTAAGTCTGCGAAATACAGAAGTTCGGGTAAGGAATTTTGTTAACCTGGGAGAAGGTGTGAGGCACTCTGAGTTTCGTGGTTATAGCACGGTCACTTCAATAATTATACCTGGCTTAACTAATTCTGGATATTTTATGTTCTGCAAAAAATTAATGCACTTTTACCTCAAATCGCTTTTAATTGCTTGGTTATTTGTTATTAAGGAATTATTTTGAAATGAATCATGCGTACATGTATTCGTTTTGTTTGGTGTGTCAAGAACCATGTCACGCATACATGTACACAATTAATAACGCTTTATTATTCTTAAGATTGTTTTGTCAAAGTCGCGCAAAAGCATACTTTATCTGTAATTTGAAAAATCATAATTATGTCACACGGACGTGTACATAATCAAAATAATTAATTGATTAACACGAACCTAAAGTATACTAGTGTATTCAGAGTATTCCGTTTATTTTTATATTTTTATCATTTTTTTTACTTATTTTCACGAGTTTTAAATTAGTTCTTGACTCATCTTGCTACCTTACAAATATTTTACTCTTACCATGCTAATTATTTTACTTCTTGCAACGATCATATATACCAAACAAGCTATAATATTTGAACAAACATATATTCCAAACCATTAATCTGTCATAAAGCAAAAAAAATGAATGACAAATATGAAGCCATCAAACATTATATGAAACCATTCTTTTACCAAAGCACACGTCAATATAAACAGATTCCATATTCACATGTTGACATTATGGAAAATATAGAACTTTTATCTTACGTTCTAATAAGAAAATAAATATTTATCTAAAAAGAACTAAATATAACATGCGACTAAAACAAATAAACTTGCACTAAAGAATACAATCAGTTTGTCAAAATCGGATATAAAATTCTTTGACTCAATAATTTAATTCATTAAATCTATTTAACAGTAAGTACATAGCCAATACAAACTAATTCCAAAACTTAGAGACCATGACTTGAATTTTATATCAAGAAGAGTAAAATAAATATATTGAATACCATGACCAAACATACTAGATTTACCAACGGATTCTTATAAAATTTTGTCAACTTACTAAACTTGTTTGATAAAAGTCCTTTGATTAATACACTAACTTATCAAAATAGTTTGACCAATTTATTAAAATTAATTAATATTATCAACCCCAAATTGGATTTACTAATTCAAAAAAAAAAACCGAGCTTTACAAACTACATAGGTTTAACTAATTAAGAATAACATGTTAACTCTCACTATACCTTGCCTCCAAATTCATGAATTAGTATAAAAGTGTTTTTAACATATTAAATATTACATACAAAGAGGAATAACAAACTTTAGCCACTTTTCTCTATCTTACAGAGAAAAAGAAAAAATAGCAAAAAAAATTTAATTCTAACAAATACTTACAAACGAATTAAAGGATATTTCCAGACTTTAAGAAGACATAGATCTCGTATATCATGTTTGAACTATACAGTGGAGATTGAGTGTTATCTTTTGTAATATTTCACAACAAAGAAAATATTTACAATCTGCTGAGTTGAACCCGCGAACTTAAAACCATGAAGAATACTTCGATTTTTGACTCCAAAGTAATTTATCTCAAAGTAATTTTCACTCTAAAAGAACAATGCTAGTTTTTCTTAGTTTGCTAAAAATTTTCTCTATCTGATTGCCTTTTTTCCCCCTACTAAAGCGTGTGTGTGACGAATATGTGGGTTGAGGAGATGAATGGGGGAAGTGGAGAGTAGGACGTGAGGGAGTTTGGATTAATGTGAGCATTACGAGAGAATTAGGGAGATGGGGGATTGGGAGGAGAAAGTCGTGGTGTTTGTTAGGATAAGAAGAAATCATTTATTTTAATTTTCTTATCCTTATCCATTTTTTTTTTAAAAAAAGATAAAAGAAAAATCCAATTAACAAGACTAAATAATCAAATATTAAAAGAAAAAAAATTAACTACTTATAGTAATATCATATATCTCTAAAAGAAATTACTAAAAAAGAAGTACTACATACTAAGGCCTAGAATACTAAAAGAAGCGTACTTATTTTTTTTATAAGATAAAACGAAATACCTAAGTAAGAATACTAATTAACTATATATTAAAAAGATATAAGAAAATTAAATATTTAAACTATAATTTAAATGACGTTAAAAAGATACCATAACTTACATATTAAAAATTCTAATTAAAAGAAACCAAATATTTTTGTAAATTTTCTTTTTCTCTTTACAAATGGAAATAATATTAGTATTCTAAAAGTGTGAATATTTTTGTAGTTTCTATAAGCTCTACTAAAAGTGAGATAAATGTTTGAAATATCAAAATTAGACATAAAATACATATTTACACTAAAATAGTATAGAATTGGGTATGGTCAAAAATTTGTTGTTCACAATAGTATAAGGCAAAGTTTTTATAAGCCCTTTTTGCTTGAAAACATGAAGAGTTTTCAGGCAAAGATGATGAACAAGGTGACTGATTTTTTACCTCACTATTATTTAAAAAGAAAATAAGATAAAAGAAGCAGATGCGATCGAGCCTTGGTTTTAGGCAGGCTACATATCCCCGGTTATAAGGGAATCAGGTCACGTGTAGTTCAAGTAAAAAATGACTAATAGAGTATGCTTAGTTGGAGAGTCGAGCGAAGTTCCGTCGAGGTTTCGATCCGCGGTTCCTACTATTACATCAAAATGAAAAGAAAATTACATACTCTTGAAATCTAAGAGTTACAAAATTTCTTTCTAAATGCTATCTGGAGTCTTGTCTTGGTTCTTGAGTTGCTTCCCCCGTTGACTTTAGACAGAAACTTGATGCTCTCGATGTAACAAACTATAAAATATTCTCACAGGCTTGTTTCTTGATCAGATGATGAGAAGATGGATCTTGAGCCCTATGTCAAAGCTGGTTGCGGCTGGTATTGCGATCAAACATTCCACTTTATCTAGCAAGAGCTGGAATCTTTATTCTTGCACATCCAATCTATTCTTTGCGGGAAAACCTTCAAGCCATCACAAACAAACAAAACAAACAAAAATTTTCTGCCCCAGTTTGCACTCGGAAGTTTTTGTTAGTTATTGAAAACACAATAAACTATCTTTGCTATTGCAGAATAAGGAATTGAAAAAGATTTTTTTTTTTAAAAAAACGTGTCCAGAAGAAGGAAGGCAAGCAGGGGATGTAGTACCCCGTGTTGACAATAAAATGAGGCTCATGGCACTCTAGGATGCTATTAGGGAATGTCGTACTCTATGTTGGCAGAAAGTAATGCAGCAACGGGATGTAGTACCATGTGTTGGCAATAAAATGAGGCATGTGGCTCTCTGAGATGCTATTAGGGAATGTCGTACCCTATGTCGGCACAAAAATAAGGCTCGTGACACTCTGAGATGCTAATAGGGAATGTCGTACCCTGTGTTGGCAAGAAACTGAGGCTTGTGGCGCTCTGAGATGCTACCAGGGAATTTCGTATCCTATGTTGGCAATAAAATGAGGTTGTGGCGCTCTAATATGCTACTAGGGAATGTCGTACCCTATGTTGGCAATAAAATGAGGCTCGTGGCACTCTAGGATGTTACTAGGAAATGTCACCCTATGTTGGCAGAAAGTAATGCAGCCAGGGATGTAGTACCTTGTGTTGGTGATAAGATGAGGCTCATGACACACTAAGATACTACTAGGGACTGTCGTACCCTATGTTGGCAATAAATTAAGGCTTGTTGCACTCTGGGATGCTACTAAGGAATATTGTACCCTATGTTAGCAATAAAATGAGGCTCGTGGCTCTCTGATATGCTACTAGGGAATGTCGTACTCTATGTTGACAATAAAATGAGGCTCGTGGTGTTTTAGGATGCTACTAGGGAATGTCGTACTCTATGTTGACAATAAAATGAGGCTCGTGGTGTTTTAGGATGCTACTAGGGAATGTCGTACCCTATGTTGGCAAAAAGTAATGCAGCCAAGGGATGTAGTACCTCGTGTTGGCAATAAGATGAGGCTCATGGCACTCTAAGATGCTACTAGGGAATGTCGTACCCTATGTTGGCAATAAAATGAGCCACGTGGCTCTCTAAGATGCTACTAGGGAATGTTGTACCCTATGTAGGCAAAAGGTAATGCAGTCAGGGGATGTAGTATCCTGTGTGGCAACAAGATGAGGGTCAATGCACTCTAGGACTCTATTAGGGAATGTCGTACCCGATGTTGGCAATAAAATGAGGCTCGTGGCACTTTGAGATGCTACTAGAGAATGTCGTACCCTGTCTTAGCAATAAGAAATGCAACCAGGGGATGTAGTACCCTGCGTTGGAAATAAGATGTTACACCTTGTGTGTTCGTGCGTTGTCGTACCGTAAGGTTGCTAACATGGTAAGAAGGTATTTGTTTTTTTGAGGTATTTAAATAGGATGATAGTCATACGTTAAGTTTTGAAGTCAAATGAGTTGTGACACGGAAGTTGA
>MCJB01032821.1:5151-65283 GCA_002018475.1 Nicotiana obtusifolia | reverse complement strand
ACCCACCCAATTGCTAAACCTGCCAAATCAACCCCTATTTTTTATATTTTTGATTAATTTTAATAATGTAAATATAAAGTTAAAACCTTTTTCCCCTTTTCCCAGTAAACCCACCCATCGTCAGTACTACTATTCGATACATCCAATGAACCCATCTTTTCTTTTTGCCTCTCAAAGATTCATTCCCCCAAAATCCTCTCTTTCACTCCTAAAGTCCAAATCCAGAATCTAAGATCTTTCTACTTCTAATGTCTTTCAACTCCTTATAGATTCATCTCAAGGACAGTTATTAATCTTCCCCAAATCCCCCAAATTCCAAAATCAATTTTATGCTCGAATCGGAAAAGCCATCCAAACGAATGAGTAAGTTTTGTTATCTGATTTGCGTTTTTTCCTTTAATAGTTCCTTTTTCTTTAATTTTAGGTCTTTTTGTAACCAATAATAAATTCTTTAATTTTAGATTATTAGTGTGGATCGTCTTCTGCTGGAGTTTTATGTGATATTGGTATTGTTGATAGTCCTTCATCTTTGAATTGGAGAGACAAACATGTTGTTACTACAGTAAAAAATCAAGGCAGTTGTGATATGTTCAGTTTATTACTTTATCTTTTAGTTGTATCTTTATGGTGATTTTATTTATGTGAAGGATATATAACTCATGCATAGTAGAGCCAATATTACAAATTTTTATAAAATTTGTATTTTGATGATTTTTATCTCAAATGGCAATGGAAACTTGTGATATTTTTTGTCTTTTTCTCTTGCCTGGAGCTATCCTTTTTTACTCTCCTTGTATTGTTTGACATTTGAAGTTTACAACTAATATACTTCATAGAAACTGTCACGATTCGGAATTTTTACCTTTTGGGCCGTGATGTCCCCTAACATTTCAAGCTAATTTTTAATCAATTCAAATAAGTAAAACCAACTAAGCCGAAATGAAACTAAAACGGAGTACAAAATGACGTAAAACCAATAATATCTAAGTACAACCCGGATCTGGAGTCACAAGTTCACAAGCTTCTAGAATCCCTACAAATAGAGTTTGCAATAAATACAATCATCTCGAATGAAAAGAACAGTAAATAGGGGAAGTGGAAGGGGACTTCAAAGGTCTGCGGATGCCAGCAGATCTACCTCGAGTCTCCAAATGCCAATCCGAGCTGATACGCATTATGGACAGATGGGACCAGTACCAAAATCTGCACGAGAAGTGCAGAGTGTTGTATGAGTACAACCGACCCAATGTACTCTGTAAGTGTCGAGCCTAACCTCGACGAGGTAGTGACGAGGCTATGACAGGACACCCACGTGATTATACCTGTACAGACGGAAATATACATACAAAATAATAACAAATAAAGAATTAGCAAGTATAATTGGGAGGGGACATGCTAAAGGGGTATAAGATACGGTAACTACAGCAGGGAATAATAACAAGAATAAATCAATAAACCTTCAATCAAGAAAATGAACAAGAATAATGAATAAAACTGCATGGCATCACCCTTCGTGCTTTTACTCTCAGCCTCACTATGAAATAGTTATAACGGCACGGCATCGCCCTTCGTGCTTCTACTCTCAATCTTACCATAAAATAATAAATACGGTACGACATTACCCTTTGTGCTTTTACTCTCAATATCACCATAAAATAATGAATACGACACGCCATCACCCTTCGTGCTTTTACTCTCAATCTCACCATAAAATAATAAATGTGGTACGGCATCACCCTTCGTGCTTTAACACTCTCCCTTACCATGTAACAGTGAACATATAACAATAGGGAGATGAAATAAGCAATATCAAGTCTTCTGTCAACAATAGTTCCACAATACCAATCTCAACTTCAGGAACAATACTCAATTATCACAAATAGTTCATAAGTACGGAAAGAACAATCAATTTATCAATTAGCTAGTATAAGCATGGATATTAGGATCAAAGAAAGAGATAAATTACAGGAAACAAGTCCCACCTGCATGCTTTAACCCAATAACAACGCATACGTACTTGTCACCTCACATATACAATGTATCCAACATTTAAACAAGTAGCAAATAGGCAAACAAGTCCTAATCCCTCAAGTCAAGGTTAACCACGACACTTACCTTGCTCCAAGACAAACTAAAATCTCAACCACGGTTTTGCCTTTCGAACAACCCTTGGAACTAACGAAATCTAGCAAATTATCAACCAAATGATTCAAAATAAGCCTTAGGAACTACCCACGAATGAAAAAGGTTCAATTTAGGTCATTATCAAAAAAGTCATCAAAAGTCAAATACCGGGACCCATTCACCCCCGATCTCATTTATGTATTTTGTTCCGAAATCTGACCTCAATTTGAGGTCTAAATTCCTATTTTACAAAAATTCCTAATTCTTCCCAACCCCCCAATTTCCTCCATGAAAATACTAGATTTTAGGCTGAAATCTTATGTAAAGTAATGGAAAAATTGAAAGAAAGAATGTTAGAATCACTTACCTACAAATTGGGGAAGAAAAGTTCTTGGGAGAGTCGCCTCTAGGGTTTTCTAGCTTTGAAAATTTGAAGAATTAACAAAACCTGTTTCTGGGACTATTTTAATCACTGGAATCAGGTGTGCATTGCGTTCGCGTGAAACCTGACGCGTTTGCGAAGAGCAAAGCCTCAATGGCTTACAGGATCGCGAGTTGATTTACGCGTTCGCGTATGCTTACCCCCAACCTCCGCATCCGCGATCTTTGTATCGCGTTCACATGGAGCAACAGTCAACTCCCAGCCCCAACCTCTATTTCACTATGCGTTCGCAATTGACTGGCCTCGTTCGCGAAGAGCAGGCCCCCCAATGTTCCGCATTTGCAAGCAAGGTTTTGCGTTCGCGTAGAACAAAATCTTCACCAGCCCATTTTACCCTTCGCAATCGCGGGAGTATATCCGCGACCGCGAAGAAGGAAACACCACGAAACCAACAGAAGTGAAAAACCAGCAAACTTTCTAAGTTCAAAAGGTTCGTAGGCTATCCGAAACTCACCCGAGCCCTCGGGGATCCAAACCAAATATGTACACAAGTCCAAAAACCTGATACGAACTCGCTCGCGCGATCAAAACACGAAAATAACACCTAGAATTACGAATAGGACACCTAATCAAATGAAGTTTTCAATGAAATTTTAGAATTTCTATTTTGACAACCGGATGTCCGAATCATGTCAAACCAACTCCGTTTCTCACCAATTTTTGCAGACAAGTCATAAATATAGTAATGGACCTATACCGAGTTTCGGAACAAAAATACGGACCCTGTATTAACAAATTTAAACATTAGTTAAATCCTTAAAGTCATTAAACCTTTATACATTTAATTTTCGACAAAAAGCGATAACTCGAGCTAGAGACCTCCGAATTTGATTCCGGGCATACGCCCAGGTCCCAAATCACGATACGAACCCACCAGGACCATCAAAATACGGATCCGGGTGTGTTTGATCAATATATTGACCGAAGTCAACTCAAATTGATTTTTAAGGCAAAAATTTCATATTTTAACAATTTTTAACAGAAAAGCCTTCCGAAGAAACACCCAGACTGCGCATGCAAGTCGAGAAAGGCTAAAATGAGATATTTGAGGTTTCAAAACACAGAATTAAGGTTTAGAACTCTAGATGACCTATCGGGTCATCACATTCTCCACCTCTAAAACAACCGTTCGTCCTCGAATGGACATAGAAAAGTACCTGGACTGGTGAAAAGGTGTCGATATCTACTCCGCATGTCCGACTCGGACTCCCTAGTAGCTGCCTCGACGGGCTGACCTCTCTACTGCACTCGAACCAAAGGATAACTCTTAGATCTTAACTATCAAATATGGCGGGCTAGAATAGCCACCGACTCCTCCTCATAAGTCAAATCCTTGTCCAATTGGACTGAGCTAAAATCTAACACATGGGACGGATCTCCGATGATACTTCCGAAGCATAGACACATGGAGCACTGGATGGACTGCTGATAAACTAGGTGGCAATGTGAGCCTGTACGCCAGCTCACCCGCTCTCTCCAGAATCTCAAAGGGTCTTATGTACCTTGGGCTCAACTTGCCCTTCTTCCCGAACCTCATCACACCCTTTATGGGTGAAACCCGGAGCAATACCCTCTCTCCGACCATGAATGCAACATCACGAGCCCTGCGGTCGGCATAACTCTTCTGCCTCGACTGAGCTGTGCGAAGTCGATCCTGAATAATCTTGACCTTATCCAAGGCATCTTGTACTAAATCTGTACCCAACAACCGAGCCTCTCCCGGCTCGAACCATCCAACTAACGAACGACACCGCCTCCCGTATAATGCCTCATAGGGGGCCATCTGAATGCTCGACTGGTAGCTGTTGTTGTAGGAAACTCCGCAAGTGGCAAGAACTGATCTCAAGAACCCCTGAAATCTATAACACAAGCGCAGAGCATATCTTCCAATATCTGAATAGTGCGCTCAGACTGCCCTTTCGTCTAAGGATGAAATGCTGTGCTCAACTCAACCTGCGTGCCTAACTCATGCTGTACTGCTCTCTAGAAGTGCGAGGTGAACTGCGTACCTCGATCCAAAATGATAGACACGGGCACACCATGAAGGCAGACTATCTCGCGGATGTAAATCTTAACCAACCGCTCTGACGAATAGGTAACTGCCACAGGAATGAAATGCGCTGACTTGGTCAGCCGTCCATAATGACCCATACCGCATCGAACTTCCTCTGTGTCTGTGGAAGTCCAACAACAAAATCCATAGTGATACGCTTCCACTTCCACTCAGGAATCTCTAACTTCTGAAGCAACGCACCAGGTCTCTGATGCTCACACTTTACTTGCTGAAAATTTAGACACCGAGCTACATAAGCAACTATGCCCTTCTTCATCCTTCTCCACTAATAATGCTGCCGCAAGTCCTGATACATCTTGGTGGCATCCGGATGAATAGAATACCGGGAATTGTGGGCCTCCTCAAGAATCAATTCACGAAGTCCATCTACATTGGGCACACAAATACGACCCTACATCCTCAAAACTCCATCATCTCCAACAGTAACCTGCTTGGTACCACCGTGCTGCACTGTGTCCCTAAGGACATGCAAATGAGGGTCATCATACTGCCACTCCCTGATGCGCTCAAACAAAGAAGACCGAGTGACTGTACAAACTAGAACACAACTGGGCTCTGAAACATCCAACCTCACGAACTGATTGGCCAAAGCCTGAACATCTGATACAAGCGGTCTCTCACCGACTAGAATGTACACAAGGCTGCCCATACTCGCTGCCTTTCTACTCAAGGCATCGGCCACCATATTGGCCTTCTCGGGGTGATACAAGATGGTGATATCATAGTCTTTCCATAGCTCCAACCACCTCTTTTGCATCAAATTGAGATCTTTTTGTTTGAAAAAATGCTGTAGACTCCAATGATCCGCGAAAACCTCGCACGATACGTCGAAAAGGTAATGCCTCCAGATCTTTAGCGCATGAGCAATGGCTGCCAGCTATAGATCATGAACAGGGTAATTCTTCTCATGGAACTTCAAGTGCCGCGACGCATATGCGATCATCCTACCACCCTGTATCAATACTGCTCCGAGCCCAACACGAGATTCATCATAATATATCGTATAAGATCCTGAACCTGTGGACAACACTGACAATGACACTGTAGTCAAAGCAGTTAGCTTCTGAAAGTTCGCCTCACACTCGTCTGACCATCTGAATGGAGCAGCCTTCTGGGTCAATCTCGTCAGTAGGGCTGCTATAGACAAAAACCCCTCCACAAACCAACGGTAATAACCCACCAAACCCAAGAAACTCCGGATCTCCGCAGCTGAAGTAGGTCTAGGCCAGTTCTAAACTGCCTCAATCTTCTTAGGATCCACCTGAATGCCCTCTGCTGATACGACGTGTCCCAAGAAGGCGACTGAGTTCAACTAAAACTTGCACTTTGAAAACTTGGCATATAACTAGTTATTGTCTGAAGTACAATCCGAAGATTCTGCTCGTGTTCCTCTCGACTGCGAGAGTAGATCAAGATATCATCAATAAACACGATCACAAAGGAATCCAAATAGGGCTTGAACACCCGATTCATCAAATCCATAAGTGTTGCTGGGGCATTTATCAGCCTAAATGACATCACTAGAAACTCATAATGCCTATATCGAGTCCGAAAGGTTGTCTTAGGTACATCGGATGCCCTAATCCTCAACTGATGGTAGCAAGACCTCAAATCAATCTTCAAAAACACCTTGGGACCCTGAAGCTGATCAAATAAATCATCAATCCTCGGCAATGGATACTTGTTCTTGATGGTGACTTTGTTCAACTGCCGATAGTCTACGTACATCCTCATCGATCCATCTTTCTTCTTCACGAACAACACAGGCGCACTCTAGGGCGAGACACTAGGTCTAATGAATTCCTTATCAAGCAAATCTTGCAACTGCTCCTTCAATTCCTTCAACTCTGGCGGGGCCATACGGTATGGCAGAATAGAAATGGGTTGAGCGCCTGGAGTCAAATCAATACAGAAGTCAATTTCTCTGTCGGGTGGGATCCCCGACAGATCTGCAAGAAACACCTCTGGAAACTCACGGACAACTGGCACTGAATCCATGTAGGGAACCTCCGCACTAGAATCACGAACATAAGCCAAATAAGCTAGACACCCCTTCTCGACCATATACCGAGTCGTCATATTAGAGATAATCCTGCTGGTAGAATGGCCAGGAGTCCCCCTCTATTATAATCGAGGCAACCTCGGCAAAGCTAAGGTCACTGTCTTGGCATGACAATCCTATATAGCATGATAAGGTGACAGCCAATCCATACTAAGATGACATAAAAATCTACCATATCAAGAAGTAGGAGATCTACCCTAGTCTCAAGACTCCCAATGGTAACCTCACACGAACGATATACAAGAGTCTCCCACAGGTATGGACACATACACAGGAGCACTCAAAGAATCATGAGGCACAACCAGATATGAAGCAAAGTAGGATGACACGTAGAAATAAGTAGATCCCGGATCAAATAGAACTGAAGCATCCCTGTGGCAAACTGAAACAATACCTATGATGACAGTGTCAGATAACTCAGCCTCAAGCCTGGCTGGGAAAGCATAACATCAGGGCTGGGCCCCACCACTCTGAACCACGCCTTTAGGGCGACCTCTAACTGGCTGACCTGTACCTCTAAGGGCCTGACCTCCACCTCTAACAGCCTGAACTCCACCTCTAGCTACCTGACCCCTGGCTCTAGCTAGCTGAGCAAGCGGTGAAGCAACCGGTGCCGGAACCATGGTATGAGAACTCTACTGCTGTGAGCTGCCCAGTGCCCGAGGGAAAAATCTAGCAACGTGCCTCGGGTCACCATAGGGGTAACAGGACCTCGGCTGCTATAACTGCTGTCCCTGAACTGACCTGGTCGACCTGAGTAACCACCTTGTGAACTCTGTAGGCTAGCTAATCGGCACGAGACATATGAGGGCCGCGACCACTTGAAGCACTCTGAGATGCCTAGAGTGTTGAATGATAAGGCCTGGGAGGATGGCCTCTGCCAAAAGTACCCCTACCTCCAGATGAGGCGCCACTGAACCCACCGGAATGACAGGGCCTCTTATCAGACCCATGCCCCCTCTCCTGAGCAAGAACCACCTCGATTCGCCTAGCAACATTAGCAGCCGTCTGAAAAGAAATTTCACTCTCGGTCTCCTTGGCCATCTGTAGCTTGATAGGTTGGGCGAGTCCATCAATAAACCTCCTCACCCTCTCTCTCCTAGTAGGAAGCAGAAGGAGAACATGATAGGCCAGATCCACAAAATGAGTTTCATACTGAGTAACAGTCATACTGCCCTGATGGAGACGCTTGAACTGCCTGCGGTAATCCTCTCTCAAAGTGATAGGGAGAAACTTCTCTAGAAATAGCTGTGAGAATGTCTCCCAAGTAAGTGTAGGCGACCCAGCTGGTCTAGTCAACATGTAATCTCTCCACCACCTCTTGGCGGAACCCGTCATCTAAAATACAGCAAAATCGACCCCATTGCTCTCAACTATACCCATGTTCCGCAGCACCTCATGGCAGCGGTCAAGATAATCCTGTGGGTCCTTAGAAGGTGCACCACTGAAGTGAACTGGAAAGAGCTTAATAAACTTTTCCAATCTCAATAATGCCTCAGAAGACATGGCGGGCCTATCACCGGCCTGTACTGCAACAACTGGCTGAACTACCTTAACTGGCAGGGCTGTTGGAGACTGATACTGGGGCGCCATATGCTCCGGAGTGTGAGTAGTGGGAGTCTGTGCTCCTCCCTCAGCCTGAGAGATGGCTGGTACCACAGGAAATGCACCGGCCTGGGCCACGCTCTCCATAAGGCATACCAAACGGACTAGTGCGTCCTGTAGCACTAGGGTGGCGATGAGCCCCTCCGGCACCTGAGCTTGTCCAACAGGTACAGTCTGAGCTGGAACCTCCTCATCAAAATCTACCTGAGGCTCCACTGCTGGTGCTGGTGCTCGAGCTCTAGGCTGAGCTCTACTTCTGCCTCAGCCTCTGGCGCGACCTCGGCCTCGTCCTCTACCCTAGTAAGAGCTGCCACTCGGGGCTCCAACTGTTGTCCAGCTGAAGATGTTGCACATGTTCTCGCCATCTGTGGGAGGACAAGAATAGAAGAGTTCAATCGGCAATAATAGAATAAAACCGCACGATAGAGAAGAATAGAAGGGAAGTTTGTTCCTAAACTTCATAGCCACTGGAAGATAAGTACAGACGTCTCTGTACTGATCCTTCAGACTCTACTAAGCTTGCTCGTGACTCGTGAGACCTAAGTAACCTAGTGCTCTAATACCAACTTGTCACAAGCCAGTATTTCCACTTTCGGGATCGTGATGGCGCCTAACATTTCACTTGCCAAGCAAGCTAACGTTAGAGGATCTTTAAGCCAATTTTTAATCAATTTAAATAAAAACCATTTAAGTCGAAATGAAATAAAAATGGAGTACAAAATGACATAAAACCAATAATATCTAAGTACAACCTGGATCTGGAGTCACAATTTCACGAGCTTGTAGAATCTCTACAAATAGGGTTTGCAATAAATATAACTGTCTCGAATGGCGCCTAACATTTCACTTCCCACCCGCATGCTTTAACCCAATAACAACGCATAAGTACTCGTCATCTCACATATACGTTGTATCCAGCATTTAAACAAGTAGCAAATAGGCAAACAATTCCTAAATCAAGTCAAGGTTAACCACGACATTCACCTCACTCCAAAGACCAACTCAAAGCTCAACCACGGCTTTGCCTTTCGAACAAGTCTCGAAACCAACCAAATCTAGCAAATTATCAGCCAAACGATTAAAAATAAGCCTTAGGAACTACCCACGAATGAAAAAGGTTCAATTTAGGTCATTATCAAAAAAGTCATCAAAAGTCAAATACCGGGACCCATTTACCCCCGAGCTCGTTTATGTATTTTGTTCGGAAATCTGACCTCAATTTGAGCCCTAAATTTCAATTTTACAAAAATCCCTAATTCTTCCCAAACCCCCAATTTCCTCCATGAAAATACTAGATTTTAGGCTGAAATCTTATGTAAAGTAATGGAAAAATTGAAAGAAAGTAGGTTAGAATCACTTACCTACAAATTGGGGAAGAAAAGTTCTTGGGAGAATCGCCTCTAGGGTTTTCTAGCTTTGAAAATTTGAAGAATTAACAAAAATCCTGTTTCTGGGACTATTTTAATCACTGGAATCAGGTGTGCATTGCGTTCGCGTGAAACCTGACGCGTTTGCGAAGAGCAAAGCCTCAATGGCTTACACGATCGCGAGTTGATTTACGTGTTCGCGTATGCTTACCCCAAACCTCCGCATCCGTGATCCTTGTATCGCGTTCACATGGAGCAACAGTTAACTCCCAGTCCCCACCTCTATTTCACTGTGCGTTCGCGATTGACTGGCCGTGTTCGCGAGAGCAGGCCCCCCAATGCTCCACGTTCGCGACCAAGGTTTCACGTTCGCGTAGAACAAAATCTCCCCCCGCCCATTTTACCCTTCGCGATTGCGGGAGTATATCCGCGACTGCAAAGAAGGAAACACCAGAAACCAACAGAAGTGAAAACCAGTAAAGTTTCTAAGTTTAAAAGGTCCGTAGGCTATCCCAAACTCACCCCAGACCTCGGGGATCCAAACCAAATATGCACACAAGTTCAAAAACCTGATACAAACTCGCTCGCACGATCGAAACACTAAAAAAAACACCTAGAATAACGAATCGGACACCAAATTAAATGAAGTTTTCAATAAAATTTTAGAATTTCTATTTTAACAACCTGATGTTCGAATCACGTTAAACCAACTTTGTTTCTCACCAAATTTGATAGACAAGTCATAAATATAGTAATGGACCTATACGGGGTTCCGAAATCATAATATGGACCCGGTATCTACAAATTTAAACATTGGTCAAATCCTTAAAGTCATTAAACCTTTAAACTTTCAATTTTTGACAAATAGCGACAGCTCGAGCTAGAGACCTCCGAATTTGATTTTGGGCATACGCCCAGGTCCCAAATCACAATAAGGACCCACCAGGACCATCAAAACACGGATCCGGATCCGTTTGCTCAAAATATTCACCGAAGTCAACTCAAATGAATTTTTTAGATAAAATTTCATATTTTATTCATTTTAACAAAAAAGCCTTTCGGAAAAATACCTAGACTGCGCACGTAAATCGAGGAAGGCTAAAAATGAGATATTTGAGGTTTCAAAAACACAGAATTAAGGTTTAAAACTCTAGATAACCTATCGGGTCATCATAGAAACCCAGCCTTAGAACTTACTTTAGGTCCAGTGTTTGACAGGAGCACTTTCAGTTTGGTTAGAAGTTGAATGTTTGTATATGGAGAAGTGTGAGATATAGAGAATTCTTAGCTTTAGGAACCTTTGAATTGCCTCAAAAGACAAATTATTAGGTATTGGAATTAAGATGAAGTGGATTGAACATTTATATAGTTGTTGTTGTTATAGTTGAAACTTAGCCTCATGAGCCCATCCTATCATGAGTTGATTAGGAATGAATATACCGTTTGCTCCTTTCTTTCAATTTTCGTCTCAATGAATATGAAAACCATTTTCTCAAAGTGACAGGAAGATAACAGTAATAGGACATGTTGATAATGTATCTTGTTCTTTATTGATTAGTGGACATGGCAGAATAGTATTACAAAGATCACAACAGAGCACATATGAGGAGTAAAATTTGGTTGAATTGTCATTCGTTTTAGCTACTAAACCATAAACTTCACCAGACTACTCCAGAAATGATGTCCGTGCACTGTTTCTTTCTTTCTAGTGAAGCAATTTTAGAAATATATGGCATCCAATATTACCCTTTTTGGTTATTCAGCAGTGTACACATAAAATAAGAGTAATAACCTGCAGATAGATGAAAGACGTCTTACTTTCATGGCACTTAATTCAAATCAGAGTGATAACAACTACTAGTCTTTATAAACAGAGTGAGCCTAACATGTAAATGGGCTTTGCTTTGAATTCTTGTTTGTTAGTTAATCTTAAGTCTTTGTTCTCTTGCTTAGTTATGGCTATTCTCTTTCTACTGATATTCGTAAGATGATGTGTTGATAAGAAGCAGGAAGTTCCTGAATAATTATTATTGTCCGACCAAATATGAGATCCGACTATTGAATCTTGTTCTCCCAAAAACTTTTCTCCAGTTAACCACAGTAATGAATATAACTTGTCTAAAGTTAGTAATAAAGCATTATATTGGATTGAATATAAGTATCGTCATTTTGACCTTTCAATAACAAGTGACATCGTCAAAAAGCCATGGACTGTTAGATGAGGGCGATATTGTAGATTTCTTTTGACATTATTTGAAGTTAGTATAAAGCGTTAAATGTGAATCAATTGTCCTGTAGAATGTGCTGCCAGTGATAATTCCACTTAATCCTTCCTGAAAGAAACAAGAATAGAAAGGAAAATAGGGAAGAAAAGAAAAGGACAATGGCTTACAGAATTAAAAAATTCACCGTTTCTTGCTAAATCTAATAGCCACTATTTGTTAAAATATATGCTATTGATGAGATTTGCCTTATGTAGCTATTTATGTGATGGTTTTAGTGACTGTTAAATTTCACGACAATGAAATTCATATAATTTTGAGAATCTGTGGCTTTTTTTTTTATTCTTTCTTATTATCCGATTTTTTCGATTAAAAGTATATAAACCAAATTTATACTGGTTGTTTTGGTGTCATATAGGATAAAACTAATTTAATGGATAACGGAGATAAAAAGTGGATGGCCTTCGAAGGTCAACTGATGAGTACATAGAAGGAGTGAATAAATTTCTTGATAAGGCGTTTGAACGAGCTTCCCAAGAAAATGAAATATTATGCCCTAGTAAAGAGTGCGCTAATTATTTTTGGCATTATAGGAATGTGGTGGAGGATCACTTGATTGTTAATAAATTTGTTCATGGATACACCAAATGGGTTTTCCACGGGGAAGGATTTTCCTCGAGAAAGACTCCATGCTGAAGCAGTAATGATGAAGGTTCTGACATGCATGATGATATTGATGAATTACTTCATGATACATTTCAAAATGTCGAGGATGATTTGGAACATGAAGGAGTGAGGGATGGACCATCCGAAGATGCAAAAAGATTCTTTAAATTAGTAGAAAAAGGAAAAGAAGAATTATATCTTGGGTGTGAGAATTTCTCCAAGTTGGATTTTATGATTCGATTGTACTTGTTTAAATGCATTCATGGGTTGAGTAATGTGACATTCACAGACTTGTTGGAGTTTTTAAAAGAGGCATTTCCATTTGCTCAGCTAACAAAATCTTTCTACAAGGGAACAAGCTTGATACGAGATTTGGGTCTTCGTTATGAAAAAATACTGCGAAAGTGAACTATTATAGCTCAAATCAACAAGTAAGACGCCAAGTAGCACATTGGTAACAACACAACAAATCATGTTATATGTGTGACTCACACAAGGAAGTCAAAAGAAACAACTTGAATACTTCTCTTTCATCAACAATAAGCCCCAGGCCATCACATAACATCCCCATATAGCCACCCTTATCTCACCACTTTGACATTATCATAATAGTCATCCGTATCGCTCCGCCCAGACAATATATCAATAGCCACCCGTATCGCTCCACCCTGTCAATAACATAGTAGCCACCCATATCACTTCGCCTAGAAAATATAACAATAGCCATATGTATCACTCCGCCCCAGACAAAATATCAATAACCACACGTCTCACTCCGGCCAGACAATATATCAATAGTCACCTGTATCACTCCGACAATCAACAATAGTGAAATGCCATCCTTATGCTCCGCATAAAAACAATCAACCCACACAATAAATTCACATGTGCCAAAATATTTCTACAAAACCAATACCAATATCACAACAATACGTAGCCCACGGCTCCACAACAATACGTACCAGAATATCAACAACCACAGAATAAAACGGGAAAAAAATCAACAATGAAAGGTATTCCATATAACAACAACTTTAATTAAAGGCATATCAAAGACCTAAGAGTCTAAACAGGTCAAATACCACATATAAGCCCCTGTACACGTTCGTCACCACATGTACACATCTTTCACATAATTCAAATAGTGCAAATAGACCAACCCTATAGGAAAATTCCTCCACATAAAGTTAGGCAAAATACTTACCTCAATTAGGCTAAATAGATTTTTCTTTAAAATTCGCCTTTGCACGACTCAAAACTAACAAAAAATGACTTAATATCATCAAACAACGCAAGAGGAATCAATTTCGATAGTTAAAGTTAAGATCTTTAAACAATTCCCCAAAAGTCAACGAAAGTTAACCCCGGGCCCGCCCGGTCAAAACCCGAGTCCAAGGGTAGATCCCGACTACCCATAATCCCACGAGTCCTTATATGTTTTTTGTTTTCAAATATGAGTCCAATTCGACTCTCAAATCTCAAATGTTTATTTTTCAAAATATAGTCAAATCCCCCAAAAATTCTCTTAAATTCTCTTGATTTAGATTTTAAATATCATAAATAATCATGTAATATAATTCAAATAGGATTGAAATCACTTACCCAATAATTATATGTGAAAAACCTTCATAATTGCCTCCTACCGAGTCTAGGGTTCTAAAATGTGATAAATGATGCTAAGTCCCAAAATTCTACCCTTTTGTTCTGCTAAAGGAGTCGCAAATGCGACTAGGGGTTCACAAGTTCTACCCTAAGCAATTGCGTCTCAGGGATCACAAAAGCGAAACCTATCAGCCCTCACAGATATCACATTTGTGACACAAGGCTCCGCAATTGCGATGGCAGCTTCTTCGCAAATGCGACCACGTGGTCACAAATGTGACCGGACCAAGACCAACGCTGATTTGAGAAATGCAATATGGGATTCTCATTTGCGAAATTTGAACCTCCCCTACTGTCTTCGTAATTGTGATGCCGGTGCTTGCAATTGCGACAGTTGTAGCACCAGCACACCAGCAACCCGGAACAAGTTCAATCAAATTCAAAACACATCTGAAACTCACCCGAGACCTCGGGTCTCCACACCTAACATCCATACAAGTCCAAAAATATCATACAAACTCGCTCGCGCGATCAGTGGCACCAAAGTAACATTCGGAACTACGAATCGGACATAAAAACAATTGAAATTTTACGATGGATTCAAGAATGCTGGAAACTCAACCATGAGTCAGATTCCTATTAAACCAACTCGGAATGACACCGAATTTTGCAGACAAGTCATAAATGACAAAATGGACTTATTCCAAATCCCTAAATCAAAATCCAAACCCGATAGACATAAAGTCAAACCATGGTCGAATCTTCTAAACCTTCAAATTGCCAGCTTTCGGTAAAAAGTGCCAAATCAACCTAGGTGCCTCCGAATCCAATTCCGG
Organism: Nicotiana obtusifolia; assembly: GCA_002018475.1. Lineage (NCBI taxonomy): Eukaryota > Viridiplantae > Streptophyta > Magnoliopsida > Solanales > Solanaceae > Nicotiana > Nicotiana obtusifolia. The sequence goes on along the minus strand of MCJB01032821.1, from coordinate 50,283 downwards.
ACATACGCCTAAGTCCAAAATCACCATCTGGACCTAACGGAACCATCAAAACTCCGATTTGAGATCAAATATGTAAAAGCCAAACTTGGTCAACTCTTCCAACTCAAAGGTTTTAAAATGGGAGTCATTCTTTCAAATTAATCCTGAATCGCTTGAAAATCGAAACTGGCCATACTCGCAAGTATAATCACATAATATGAAGCCACTCGGGATCTCAAACCATCGAATGGAATGCGAAAGCTCAAAATGACCGGTCGGGTCGTTATATTTTCCCCTCTTAAAATAATATTTGTCCTTGAACGTGCCAAGAGTCACTCCAAAGCCATCAAATCATTTTATAAACTCACCATACACCTACATGTCGGTAATCCCACATCAAGCCAATCCACATAAGCCCGACTACACCATCTCATCTGAAGATTATTCCTTTCACCCATACTGATAAGCCTTAGACCCAAAATTTCAATATTTGACCATCCCCCAAAGACCCGAATCCCACATAAACACATTGTATTAAACTCAACCAGCTATAACAACTCATGCATATATCCATAAGGTATAACCACTCGATGTAACACATCGCTCATATAACCATAATAATAACTCTGACAGCAGTAGATGACCATTACCAAATCGGTACTGGTGAATAGCTTCATAATAACTAGAACCTTATTCCAATCCTTCACAACACTGATAATGATGCAAGAAACATGTGAAACGCATAGCCACTCACCCAACTAACAAGTTACACCAAACACCTCATAGACACATACATCGCAATCCAAACCCCACAAGCATACATCGAATATGACTTAATATGGAAAAAGAAATACATGAGAGAACTATCAAACAAGTCCAACAGGTACAACTCCCCATCAGTACCATACTACGAATCCATTCTACAAGGGAGAAATAAAACAAACGAACCAAGCACAGAGAGTCTCATCCTAACCTAACTCCACCACTGCACGTAGCCCGGTCCAAACATATCGATCCACACAAAAACACGATGATTCCATCCTCAACTCTGAATCACAAGTAGAATAGATATCACAGCAACTAAACACCTTTCACTAACTCAATTCTGTGGAACAAAATCACAGCACGTAACAGACATCTCCTACTTGTGGAGCACCTAAATCACAAGTCATGTCCAAACTATCCATAAATCACATAAAAATCTACCGTATTATGCAGCAGAAGGTTCACCCTAGCCTCACAACCCTCAAATGTGAACAAACTAGAACGATAAACATGATGTTCCGCAATAGAGATCACAACAGGCAAAGGCACATAAAGAGAGTACAAGAATCACGTAACATATCCACATTTGAACTAAGGTAGGATGACTCATATCGATGAATAGGACCAAATCAAAATAAAACTGATGTATTTCTATGATAAACCAAAACCATACCTATAGTAACATCATCTGGTGCAGCAGCCTTAGCCCTATCAGGGAAAGCATACCAACGGACCTGGCCTGCCCCTCTTGGATGACCTCTACCTGCCTATCCTCCACCTCTAGCAAGCCGTCAAATGAAGTAGCAACCAGAGTGGATCCCATAGCCTGAGTACTTTGATGAAGTCCACCCCTCCGGAGTCTGGGACAATCTCTCATGAGATGCCTAGGATCACCACACTCATCACAACCCCTATGATGCCATGGCTAGTGGTAGTGAGTCTATGACGGATGACTGGAATAATCACTGTAGGAACCCCGTACCGAAGGTACACTAAATAATGACTGTCCCATATAAGTGTCGTGAGGTCCCTGACTAGATGGATCACCACATGTAGCCTAAAGTGCAGACTGAACTGACTGGCTGAGGGATCCTCTACCACGATGGCTCAAAGCCAAAGAGAGTAGAATCCACTAAATCCTCTAGGACCTCGAGGCCTCTTGGACACCCTATCATACCTCTCCTGACTCCGGATATGCTCTAACCTCCTGGAAATCTCCACAGCCTGCTGAAATGGGGGTGTTGATCTCCAACTTTCGTGCCATCCCAAGTTTGAGACCATAACTGAACCCCTCGATAAACATGTGAACTCTCTCTCTAAAAGTCGAAACCAAAGCTGGTGTGTGAAGGGATAAATCACTATACCTCATAGCGTACTAAGACACGGTCATAGTCCCCTGGCACAACTGCTCGAACTCTAAGCGCCGCGTATCTTTGAGAGTCTATGGAACGAACTCCCTTAAAAATATATCAGAAAACTAAGCCTAAGTAAGTGGAGCTGCATCAGCTAGACCACTATTATCATAAGACTTCCACCACCTATATGCCAACCCCGTTAGTTAGAAAGTAGTAAGGCCAATGCTGCTTACCTCCACAATGCCCATATTGTGCAGAATACGGTGAAACTGCTCTAGAAAACCCTATGCATCCTCAGAAACTACACACTGAAAGTAGGAGGAAAATACTTTTTGAACTTCTCAAGTCTCTTTTGCTCCTCCTCTGCTGCCACTAGCTTGGCCTCAGGCTGAACTACGATAATGGGTTGTACCGACATAACACTCAGAACCTGATCAACATGGGTCCGCTGCTCTAGAGTACGGGCAGCGAGAGTCCGAGCTCCTCCCCACAGCCTGTAAAGTAGCTGGTACAACTAGGATCAATCCCACCTGAGCTAATGTACCAAATATGCTCAGGAAGTGCGCTAAAGTCTCCTCAAATCCAGGGGTAGTAATTGGTGTCTAAGGTGCCTACTCCCCAACTGGAGCTACTGGTAGCACCTTAGCTGCTGCTCTAACAGGTGCATTAGCTGTAGCACGTACCCCTCTTCGGCCTCTACCTCATCCCCGACCTCTCACAGATGTAGTAGGGGGAACGGGTAACTGCTCGACTGATCCAGTAGTACATGTTCTCACCATCTGTGAGAGAATAAAAATACAAAGGCTCAAACTGTGAAATAAGTAAGTCCGCGCGATAAGAATAACAGAAGTGAAATTTTCCTAATAGTTCTGTAGCTTCTCGAATATAAGTACAAACGTTTCCGTACCAATCTGCAAGACTCTACTAAACTTGCTCGTGAATCGTAGAACATATGAACCTAGAGCTTTGATACCAACTTATCACGACCCAAAATTCCATCTTAAGGATCGTGATGGAACCTAGTCTCAAGAACCAGGTAAGCCGATCATTTACAACAGTTAAGCTAATTAAACATGAAATAATAAAACAAGGTTCAATATAATTATTGAAATAAAGGTGAGACACACCTACGTGAAAATAAGCACAACAATCTTCCCAAGACTAGGTAGTACAGACTCAGAAACTCTAGCTGAAACATAGAAATATCTCAAAAACAAAAATACAAGACTGTTTTGATTGAGAATTGATAGTATAATCATAAGGAAAGGTGTAACGACCCGACCTGTCGTTTTGAGCATTTGCATTTTGTTCAGTTATTTGAAGTCTTGAGTAGCTTTTTATGATGTATTATGACTTGTGTGAATCAAATTTTGGTTTTCAAGTGAATCGGAATTTATTTGAATGAATGATTCTCAACTAGGAAGCTTTAAGTTGGAAGAGTTGACCAAGTTTGAGTATTTAACCTCGGATTAGAGTTTTGATGGTTCCGTTAGTTCTGGATGATGACTTTGGACTTGGGCATATGCCCGAATTTGCATTTGGATAAATCTAGAAGGTTTCGGCACTATTTGGCGAAAGTTGGAAATTTGAAGGTCTGAAGTATTCATATGTTTGACCGAGGGTTGACTTTGATGATATCATATTAGAATTATTGTTCCGGGAGTTGGAGTAGCCTTGTTATGTCATTTGGGACTGGTGTACACAATTTGAGTTCATTCCGAGTTGATTTGATATGGTTCAACACGAGTTTTGGAAGTTGAAAGTTCATTAAGTTTGAGTTGAGGTACGATTCATTGTTTTGATGTTGTTATGCGTGATCTGAGGTCTCAACAAAGTCTGTGTAATGTTATGTGACTTGTTAGTGTGTTTGGACAGGTCCGGAGGGGCCCGAGCATCATCCGGATTGGTTCGGATCATTTTTGGGCTATGTTGACTTGGCTGGAGGTTCTGGTTTTGGTGTGTCCACATCTGCAAAGAGCTGGTCGCAGATACGAGCCCGCATATGTGGCACATTGGTCGTAGAGGCGAAGTAGGTTGTGTGGGGTTGTTTGTGCAGAAGTGGGATTTTGGGCGCACATACGGAATCGCAGATGCGTTGACTTGGACCTCAGGAGCGCAGAAGCGGCACGTGTCCTCACACCTGCGATGTCGCAGAAGCGCAAATATTCCGCAGGTGCGAGAGGTCGAATTCTAGTGACTTTCTGCAGAAGTGGAGGAAATGTCGCAAAAGCGACGCTGCAGAAGCGGTTAATATTTTGCAGATGCAAAAAATCCTAGGAAAAATCCATATATCAAGGGCTTGGTTATTCATTTCACATATTGAGATTTGGAGCTCGATTATGAACGATTTTGGAGAGATTTTTCACCACATAGATTGGGGGTAAGTGTTTTTTATTCAGTTTTAATTATATGTTATGAATCTATCTTCATTTTTGGCATTTGGATTGTGAATTTCAAAGAGAAATTTGAAGGTTTTGTCTAAAAGTTCATAAAGTGAATTTTTGAGTTTTCAACATCGATTTGGAGTCAGATTTGAATGAAACTAGTATGGTTGGACTCGTAATTGAATGGGTTATAAAATTTTGTGAGCTTTGTCGGATTTTGAGGTGCGGGCCTGGGCTTGACTTTTTCGTTGACTTTGAGCTTTTGACTAAAGATTCGACCTTTATCGATTGGGTTTGATTCCTTTGGTATTAATTGATGTTCTTGAGTTGCTTTTGGCTTGTTACGAGCCATTCTGAGGTCGGTACGCTTGTGATGGCATTTCTAGAGTATTGTTTGTCTTGCTAGATATTGAATTTGGTTTGTTCGAGGTAAGTAACATATCTAAACATGGATTTGACGGTATTTAACCCTGGGAACTGTGTTATAAGAGATGTATTGAGGTGATGCACATGCTAAGTAACGAGCGTGTGGGCGTGCACCGAGGAAATCCTGAAGCTAAGTCTCGAAATCCCACCCTTTTGTTCTGCTGTAGAAGTCGCGAATAATGAATAGGGGTTCGCAATTGCGACTTAGGGATAGCAAAACTGAACCTTGTCTGCCCTCAAAAAAATTGCATTTCCGACGTTGGGATCCCGAATTGTTAAGGCAGCTTCTTTGCAAATGTGACCACGTGGTCACAAAAGACCAATGCTAACTTTGCAAATTCGATATGGGCTTTGCATTTGCTACATCTGAACCTCCTGTGCCCTCTTCAAAATTGCGATGTTGGTGCTCGCAACTGCAGCATCAGCACACCAGCAACCTGGAACTCACTTAAGCCCTCGGGGCTTAAAACCAAACACCCATACCAGTCTAAAAATATCATACAAACTCGCTTGACGCGATCAAAACACCAAAATAACATCTGGAATTATGAGTCGTACATCAAAACACATGAAATTTCACAATATAATCAAGAATTGCTAGAAACTCAACCATGCGTCCGATTATTATCAAACTAACTCGAAATAACAACAAATTTTGCAGATAAGTCACAAATTACAAAATGGACAAATTTCAAGTCCTGAAACCAAGATCCCAACCCGATAGCCATAAAGTCAAACCATGGTCAAACCTAAAAAAATTTTAAACCTTTAAATTGCCAACTTTCGCCAAATGAGCCAAATCAACCTAGGAGCCTCCGAATCTAATTTTGAGCATACGCCTAAGTCCAAGATCACCATTTAGACCTAATAGAGCTATCAAACTCTGATCCGAGATCAAATATGCAAAAGTCAAAATTGTTTAACTCTTCTAACTCAAAGCTTCTAAAATGGGAATCATTCTTCCAAATCAATCCCAAATCCCTCGAAAACTAAAATTGACCATAAACACAAGTCACGTCACATAATATAAAGCCACTCGAGATTTCAAAATACCAAACGGAATGCTAAAGCTCAGAAAAAACCAATCGGGTCATTACAGGCAGAGGCCGAGGTAGAGGTGGATCACGTGCTATAGCTAGAGGTCGTGCTAGGTCCGTGGCTGAGGACCCACTAATAGCTCTAGTTGGGGAGCATGCACCTGAGGCGCCTGTTGCTATCCCTGGACTTCAGGAGAACTTAACGCATTTTCTCGTTGTGTTTTATACTTTTGCTCAGGCATGATTGATCCCAGTTGCACCAGCTACTTCTCAGGCTGGGAGAGGAGATCAGACTCCGACCGTCCATACTCCAAAGCAGCAGATTCATGTTGAGCAGGCTCCGGGTGTTATCCTGGTACAACTCGTGATTGCGGTTCAGCCTGAGGTCAGGCTAGTGTCATTATAGAAGGAGCATAAGAGGTTAGAGAGGTTCAAGAAGTATTCTCCTCCTACTTTCAATGGCACAGTTGTTAAGGATGCGCATGGTTTTCTGGACCAGTTCCACCGTATTCTCCGCACTATGGTCATAGTGGAGTTGTCCGGGTTTGACATTACTATGTTTCAGATGATGGGGTTGGCATATATATGGGGGTAGGCTTATCAGGAGAGTAGGGAAACAGGTGCAGTGCCACTTACTTGCGCTCATTTCACTAATTTTCTTTTGAGAGGGTTCGTTCCGCAAACCCTTAGGGGTACATTACGCACTGATTTTGAGTAGTTTCGTCAAGGGAATATGACTATGTCCAAGTATGCTATGAGGTTTAGTGAGTTGTCTCGTCATGCACCTGCTTTGGTTTCCACTATTAGAGAGATAGTCTGTAGATTTTATTGAGGGACTCGGATATAGCCTTAGATTTGGGATGGCATGAGAATTGGAGACTGATACTCTATTTTAGCAAGTTGTGGAGATCGCTCGGAGGTTGGAGCGTATTCGTGGCTAGGAAAGGGAGGATAGAATGGCCAAGAGGCCTCGAGATTTTAGAGGGTTTAGTGGTTCCTGCTCTGCAGTTTCGGCTCCTCATGACAGAAGTTATATTAGTCGACTGGTTCAGTTTGCAACTTAGTTTACTCGCAGTTCTCTAACTATTCTAGGACCTTAGAGTACTCATTTTGGCCAGCCTTCTTCCAGTGCTCTTCTTTTATGGGGTGCCTACATCGATTGTTCTAGCCATCTAGGCTAGGCTTAGTACCAGCAGTCATGCTTACAAAGATGTTATTTTGAGTGTGGTAATACCAGGCACATGGTACGAGATTGTCCTAGGCTTCAGAGGGGTGGACCTCCATTGGGTACTCAGGCTATGATTCCTACTCTAGTTGCTACTCCACCCGCACATCGAGCTAGTAGTGGAAAACATGCGGATAGAGGATGTCTTAGAGGGGGAGGCCAGGCCCGTTGTTATGCTTTTGCTAGTAGGACTAAGGTTATTGCATCATATCTTGTCATCACAGGATTATTTCGGTCTGTCATAGAGATGCATCAGTTTTATTTGATACGGGTTCCACTTACTCATATGTGTCATCCAACTTTGCTTGATATTTGGATATGTCTCATGATTCTTTTAGTACCCCTATTTATGTGTCTACGCATGTATATCGTTCTTGTTTGGTCACTATCGGGGGTTATGAGACTAGGGTTGATCTTCTGTTACTCAATATGGTGAATTTTGATGTGATTCTGGACATGGATTGGTTATCACTATATCACGTTATTCTTGGTTGTCACAATAAGACTATGACGTTGGCTATGTTAGGGTTGCCAAGATTGGAGTAGAGAGGTTCATTGAGTCATGCTCCAAGTAGGGTGGTGTCTTTTCTAAAGGCACAACATATGGTTAAGACGGGGGTGCTTGGCATAATTAGCCTTTATGAGGGATATTAGTACCAATACTCTTACTGTTTAGTCGGTTTTGGTAGTGAGAGTGTTTCCAGATGTGTTTCTAGCAGACCTACCAAGCATGCCACCCGACAGGAATATTGATTTTGGTATTGACTTGGTGCCGGGCATTCAATCCATCTTTATTCCACCATATCGCATGGCACCGGTGGAGTTAAAGAAATTAAAAGAACAACTTCAGGAGTTGTTTGAGGTCGAGTGTATCACCTTAGGGTGCTCTAGTTCTATTTGTGAAGAAGAAAGACGGCTCTATGAAGATATGAATTGACAATAAGCAGGTGAACAAGGTGACTATCAATAACAAGTACTCACTACTACGTATTGATGCTTCGTTCGATCAGCTTCAAGGAGTAGAGTATTCTAGAGTATTGATTTGAGATCGGGGTACCATGAGTTGAAGATCCTGGCTTCGGATATTTTAAAGACGGCTTTCAGGACCCGCCACGTCCACTATGAGTTTTTGGTGATGTCTTTTGGGGCTGACCAATGCCCCAACAGCCTTTATGTACTCGATGAACAGCATGTTCCAGTCATATCTTGATTCCTTTGTCATCGTGTTCATTGATGATTTATTGGTGTACTCTCTTAGATAGGAGGATTATGAGCTGCAGTTGAGAATCGTGCTCTGGACTTTGAGGGAGAATAAGCTATATGATAAATTCTCCAAGTGTGAGTTTTGGCTTGACTCCGTGGAATTCTTGGGCCACGTGATGTCCAGTAAGGGGATTAAGATGGATTCGAAGAAGATTGAGGCAGTTCAGAGTTAGCGCAGGCCTTCTACCGCTACTGAGATCCAAAGTTTTCTAGGCTTGGCTGGATATTATTGCCATTTTTCGGAGGGTTTTTAATCCATCACAGCTCCTTTGACTAGATTGACTCAGAAGGGTGCCCCATTCAGGTGGTCTGCCGAGTATGAGGAGAGATTTCAGAAGCTCAATACTACCTTGACTATAGCTCCAATTTCGATTTTTCCTTCAGTGTGGGGTTCTTAAACAATCTATTATGATGCTTCACCGATTGGCATTGGTTGCGTGTTGATGCAAAAAGGTAGATTGATTGCTTATGCTTCGCATCAATTGAATCCTCATGAGAAGAACTACCCAGTGCATGATTTGGAGTTTGCAGCCATTGTTCATGTGCTCAAGATTTGGAGGCACTATCTCTACGGTATGTCTTCTGATGTGCTCACGGATCACGAGAGTCTACAACACTTATTCAACCAAAAGAATCTGAATTTGAGGCAACAAAAGTGGTTAGAGCTACTAAAGAACTATGATATCACCATTCTTTATCATCCCACGGAGGTCAATATGGTGGCCGATGCTTTGAATAGGAAGGTTGAGAGAATGGATAATATTTCTTTTATTCTAGTTAGGGAGAGACCATTAGCTTTGGATGTTCAAGCTTTGGCCAACAGATTCATGATATTGGATGTTTCGGAGCCTAGCCGAGTTCTTGCTTGCGTGGTCTCACGGTCTTCTTTGTTTGAGTGCATCAAAGCGTGTCCGTATGATAATCCCCACTTGCTTGTTATTAAGGACACGGTACACATAGTGATGCTAAGGAGGTGACTATTGGTGATGATGGGGTGTTGAGGCTTCAGGGCCGGATTTGTGTGCCCAATGTGGATGGGTTGCGGGAGCTGAGTCTTGAGGAGGCTCATAGTTCGTGGTATTCCATTCATCCGGGTACCGCGAAGATGTAACATGATTTGAAACAGCATTACTTGTTGAGAATAATGAAGAAATATATTTTGGAGTATGTGGCTTAATATTAGAAATGTCAGCAGGTTGAGTACGACCAATAGAGATCGGGTGGTCTGCTTCATAGACTTGATATTCTAGATTGGAAGTGAGAGCACTATGATTTTGTCATTGAACTCCCACATACATTGGGAAGAATTGATGCATTGTGGGTCATTGGGGACAGACACACCAAGTTTACACACTTCATTCCAGTCATGACTACCTACTCTTCAGAGCAACAGGTTCAGATTTATCTTCGTGGGATTGTTCGCCTTTAGTGTGTGCCAGTGTTTATTATCTCGAAATGAGTCACACAGTTCACATCGCATTTTTGGAGAGTCATGTAGCATAAGTTGAGCATACAGGTCGAGTAGAGTATGTTATTTCACCCACAGACGGACAGGCAGTCCGAGCGCACTATTCAGATCTTAGAGGACATGTTACATGCCTGTGTTATTGATTTCGGGGGTTCATGGTTTCGATTTCTACTGCTAGCGTAAGTTTGCATACAACAATAGCTATTAATCGAGCATCTAGATGGCACCGTACGAGGCCTTATATGGGAGGCGATGTCGTTCTCTGGTTAGTTGGTTTGAGCCTAGGAAGTTCACTTGATGTTTCATGTCTCCATGCTTCGGAAGTGCAATCCGTCTCATGTGTTAGATTTAAGCTCGGTGCACTTGGACAAGGATTTGACCAATGTTGAGAAGCCAGTGGCTATTTTAGACAGACAGGACCGTAAGTTGATGTCGAAGAATATTGCATTGGTGAAGGTTTAATGGAGAGGTCGACCAGTTAAAGAGGCGACTTGGGAGACCACGCATGATGTTCGGAGCCATTATCCTAATCTTTTTGTCACTTCAGGTATGTTATTTACTCATTCGAAGATGAATGTTTTCTTAGAAAAGAGAGAATGTAATGACCCAACCGGCCATTTTATGTATTTGATCCCTATTTTCCCCTTTTGAAGCTTTCCGTATGTGTATCAGAGGTTTTATGACTTGCGCGGATGGTTAGTTTCGTTTTGGGAAGGTTTTTGGTTGAATTGGATCAATTGGTTCTTAGTTTAGAAACTTAAGTTGGAAATATTGATCGAGGTCTGACTTTTATAAAAATGATCCTAGGATGGTGTTTTAAAGGTTCCGGTAGATTCGTAAAATGAATTTGTACTTAGGAGTATGCCCTAAATTGAATTCAGAGATTCCTAGGTTTAGTGGGCTCCTTTTGCCGAAAATTTGGTAATTTGACCATGATTTGGCTCTATGGCTATCGGGTTCGAATTTTTGTTTCGGTAATTTGAATAGGTCCGTCATGTAATTTGAAACTTGTCGACAAAGTTTGGTGTCATTCCGAGTTTGGTTTAATAGGAATCTAATGCTTGGTAGTGATTTTGGCGAATCTTGAGTGTCATTGTAATTTTCATGTGTTTTGGTGTCCAATTAATGATTCCAGCTATTATTTTGGTGTTTTGCGCATGCAAGCAAGTTCGTATTACATTTTTATACTTGTGTGGATGTTTGGTGTGGAGCCACAGGGGCTCGGGTGGGTTTTAGACGTGTTTCGGATTGGTTGGACTTGTTTCAGGTTGCTGGTATGCTGGTGCTGCAGTTAGCGTAATTGTGATGCACCAGTTCGCAATTGTGAAGAGGGCAAGGGGTGCCAGGTGTCTCGAATGCGACACCTTGATCGTATTTGCAAAGTTAGCATTAGGTTTGACAAGTTGCATTTGCGACCACATGGTCGTTTTTGCGAAGAAGGCTTTATCGCAAATACGAAGCCCATATCACAACTGCGATATCTCCTTGGGTTGACAAGGTTCAATTTTGCAATCCCTGTGTTGCATTTGTGAGAGGTCGCATTTGCAAACCCTAGGTCGCATTTGCGACATCCACAGTTGAACAAAGGTTGTGATATCGGGATTTAGTCTCATTTTATCATATTTTGGAGCCCAAGATTCGGTGGGAGGCGATTTTAAGATGAGATTTTCATAACAAACTATTGGGTAAGTGATTTTTGACTGAATTTTGATTATATAACACGATTATTTATGAGATTTAACATCTAAATCATGAGATTTGAAGAGACCTTTTGGAATTTTTGACTTTTGAAAAATAAAATGTGAGATTTGAGAGTCAAATTGGACTCGAATTTGAAAATCAAATACATATATGGACTTGTGGGGTTATAGGTAGTCGAGATCTACCCTTCAACTCGAATTTTGACTGAGCGGGCTCGAAGTTTACTTTTGTTGACATTTGAAGAATTGTGTAAAGATCTTGCTTTATTAATCGGAATTGGTTTCTCCTGCATTATTTGATATTATTATGTTATTTTGGCTATATTTGAGCCAAGCGAAGGTGAATTTTAAAGGAAAAGCATTTTTAGAGTATTGAATTGGCCAAATTGAGGCAAGTATCTTGCCTAACTTTGTGTTGGAGAAACTTCCCCTTAGAATTTGGTCTAATTGTATTAATTGTACTATGTGAAAAGACATGTACATGAGATAACGAGTGTGCACACGGGCCTATATATGGTAATTGATCGGATTAGACCCTTAGGCTATTAATATACCTTAAATTGAAGTTGTTATTGTATGAAGCACATTTCATTGTTGATTCACTTCCCCTACTTTTGTGTCCTTGATGTAATATTTGTATACATTGTTGTTGAGTCGTGGGTTATATATTATTGTGGCATTGGTATTGTTGTTTGAACGATGTTGCGACATGTGGGCACCAGGTGTGCGGTTGATTGTTGTGTTGTGATTGAAATGCATATGCAGCAATGTAAAGGTAGTGTGTATATTGATGCACATGTGGCGAGATAATGGGGCTTATGCGCGTGGTGCAAGTAAGGAAAAATACTTCACTGTGATGCACACGCGATGAGATAAGGTGGATAAAGCGCGTGAATCTATTTAAGAAAAATGTTTTAAAATATGAAGCTCATACGGCGTTATAAGGGTGAGTTGTGACTATGATATGTGGCATATTGGGGTGATTCTTATTGTTATTCTTGTATTGGAACGGTTTGATGGCTTGAACTTCTCATTGTTTTTCTTAATTGATTTCACTTTGTGTTTATGTATTTGGTTAATTTACCGTGTTATCACATGCCTATTCCTTGTTTCTATCTAACTGGTTATGTTTCTACTGCTAGTTTATATTGATATTCTGTACAGTTTAGTCTAGTAAGTGTCCTTACTTGAACCTCGTCACTACTTCGCCGAAGTTAGTCTTGATATTTGGGTACCGATTTTGATGTACTTATATTATACTTCTGCATATTTTTGTGCAGATCTAGATACCTCGGATCCAGATATCGCTGAGGTATATGTAAAATGCCTCGCCTTATGCCCACACGTTTTAAAACACTGCTCCTAGTAGAGCTTATCACTCCGTACTACCGGTTTTGGGATGTATGATTGTTGATGGTTATGTTATGGCATATTCCAGTTTTATTTAATAGTTATGCTGTTTATTTCTATAGTTATCATCATGTGTTAGGCTTACGTAGTATTAGAGATTAGGTGTCATCACAATTCTCAAGGTGAGATTTTTGATCGTGACAAAATTGAGACCAAACAATGCAGTACACATGATACTGCTACAAATTGCTCCAAGTTTTGTATGTTGGGAGTTATGGAAAGCTAGTTCTGAAAGTAATATGGTCAGCAAAATATATCTTATGCAAGAACTGGACACCAAATCACTTTCCATGAAATGGTCCCAGAGGGGAAACAATTCAGTAGAATGGAACATGGTTGGAATTGAGATATCGTATGTAAGATTGCCATGGAGTATAGGCCCACGCTAAACTAGCAAATTAGTCAAATGGAATAGCCTCCAAAGTAACTCTCTAACACTTCATACTGATGGGAGCTAGATGATTAGCATGGGTAAAGCTGGTGCATGTGGAGTTGTTAAGAGAAGAAATAGAGAGATGATTATGGCCCTTGCAAATCCTCTTCAGTTATCAACTAATAACTTTAGTAAGACTCATGCTGCTCTTTTGGAACAAATTGGTGTTATGCACAAAACTTATCAATATCATGTCTTGAGACAGACTCGCAACTGTTGGTTAACATTATCACCATGGCATTTGCTCCGGAAAGTAGAGCAGATTCAATTTAAAATCAGAGAAAAAGAAATTCAAGGCACCACTCTTTAGAGAAGGCAACAAGGTAGCAGATGCCCTTGCTAAACATGTCACTATGTTGTGTCAAAATGAAATCTTCTTCCTGGAGGGTCAACTATCCAAAGAAGCAAAAGGTGCTCTTAGATCAGGGCTGCCAAATACTCGGAATGGTGCTTTGAGCCTCCTTGAGCTACTTATGAATTTCGAGGCATGCATCTGACTACAATCAGGTATGCCTCTAGTATAACACTTCTTAGGGAGTGTTCTTTTGCTTAGGCGTTACCAGAACTCTTATAATTAGCTGGTATCTGCTAATCTTTTCGCAAAAGTTGGTTACGCTCCAGTCTCTGCTATTCTTGGAGGTAAGGTTTTATGTCTTCCTTGTTGTACTAACTTCCTATTGAGTTATTAATATATAAGGTAGGGGTCAAGGCCAAACTCCCACCACCTCAAGAGGTGAAAGGATGGGTGGATGTATTGAATAAAAAAAAATATGACACTAAAGCTTGGAGTTTAAAAGTCGTCTTGACTTGTGTATTATATAAATAGTAATAAAATGGGATTTAAAATTGAGTAAAGAAATTAAAATATCACGTCCGGCTATTTTGAAACATTACAAAATAAATATAAAGGGAAAAGATACAAATGCACTTAACTTTTGCGATTTGTCTTATATTAATTGCTGTCTTGTCTACCTTTCAGACCATTAAAAATCCCACCATTATTTTTTGTCTCACCTACCCTTCCACTAATGGGATTTCATCATGGTAAAATTGAGTTGGTGATACGGTGAAAACCATATATGCTTATATTAGACCATTTAAAACTTTAGGGGTCTATTTGGACCTTCCAATTGTTCAAGGGTTGCTTCAATTATTACAGAAGAGGTATATGTAAACTAATTTAATAATTTATTGGTATATTTGAATCTTTTATTTATTTACGTGATTTTACCACGACAAATATCAAAGTCAAACTAAACATTCGTTAGATGGAGAAGCAAATACGAGAACCATTAATCGTTACTTAACATTAGTGAATCGATAAATAAATTGAGAATGAGTGCAACAAAAATTGAATACTTCAGGATAAATTTTAATATTTTTCCCAAAAAGAATTTTCATATATATGAAAAAGGGGAAAGAGCAAACTATATAATCGATTATTTTAGTATGCACAAGAATGACAATGTTTGGTTTTTAATATACAATCAATTCAAAGGCAGCAATTATAATTAATAAACTATGTATAGCGTTTTGGTAAACAGCTCCAATGTGCAATTCCTTCTTGGCTGGCAGTCAGTGTTTCCCATGGGCAAGTCAACCATGGATTGCTACAGACACGTTTCTATTTTTGGCTTTTACGTTGAGCATTGAATCATTTTTTCAACATTTTGTGTTCTTAAATATTCTTCTTTTAGTTGAGCATTGAATTTCAACATTTTGTGTTCGTGAATATTTTTCTTTTGCAGTTTTTCTTGTTACATTTTTGCTTGTTTAGAGTACTTAATCAATGTCTGTTGGTCAATGCACACTATATATTTCAAAATAATGTAGGCAATATATTAGAAATCAGAAGGACTTCTCGACTACGACAATGCTCAAATATGTATTCAATACACAATTTTTAGATTCGGAATTTGTAAGAAGTTATTCATCCTTCTCAAGTTGATAGATGTAATTGCTTTTGAAGGCGAATTAACCAAATGGGAGGCAAATAAGACCATCGTTAATCTAACATTTGAATATAAACAAACGATTAAAAATTATATAAAAAAACGATAATAGAAAATCTCAATTGATGATTATTTCTTTTTACTATAAGAATAAGCAAAAGGTATTTGACCTTCTTTAAAATAGAGAGACTAAGAAACACGTTTAACTCTCTCTCACACACACATACACACTCTCAGAGTACTCAACCACACTGTCTCACACTCTCACTCATCATGCTCAACCATTCAGCACACTCAGTCACTTAGTTGTACGGTACTTGTTGCGGCGTGCAGCCCGATCCCATCATGAATTAATAGAACCTGCGCTCACTGCTGGTATGTCAGACTCCGGAGGGGTGAATGTCACGCCCTGAACCTGGTCCTAGACGTAACACGGCACCCGGTGCCTGACTACATGCGACCGAGCGAACCAACTGGCTGCTGAACCAACATGTGATATCGTAACATATTGAATGTGAAAGATAAGCTAACACATGCTGATATATTGAAAGTCTGAATGATATAAATCATGTGCGAAAAAACTAAGGTAATTCTGAAACATATCTATAGCAAAACATTGCTGAACATGAAAAGCCTGCGACTCTATCTAACTATTACTCTAGTCCATGAAGCCTTTAATGAAGTACTGAAACACTAATTGCCTATAATTACTAAAAAACTGTAAAGCCATGGTAATGCGCCGAAAGAACTGGGGCTCACCAAATAGCTGGTACGAGAATCCTAGCACTCTAAATCGTCAACCTATAAATTATTACCTACATCATGAGATACAGGACCCAGGCAAAAGGGACATCAGTACATTTAAATTGCACTGGTATGTAAAGCAACTGAAAGAAAGAATTATAAATTCTGAAACTGAAACCGACCTGATAACTGAGATGATAATTGAAATGATAACTGATAACTGAAATGATAACTGATAACTGATAACTGATAGTTGATAACTGATAACTGAAATGATAACTGCTGAAACTAAAACTGAATAAAGGAAGTAAGGATATGAATACTCCCTCTTCTGAATGGTGAACCACCTGTTTATTTGAATAAACTATGGCCTTAGGCCCAATATATATGTGCACAAGCTACGGCCTTAGACCCATGTATACGTATACATAACTATGGCCTCAGGCCCATATGTATAAAGCATAAACTACGGCCTTAAGCCCAAACATGCATAAATCATAAACTACGGCCTCAGGCCCAAACATGCATAGAGCATAAATTACGACCTCAGGCCCAAATACAGGTGTTTAACATTCAGGGATTTAAATCCAGGAACCAAGAATCATACTGCAATATGTGACGCTGAAATGCTGAATCATATTGAGTTACATGATATTAGAATACTAAATAGGACTAGACCGAGAAATATATTCTTGAACTGATTATGAAACTGAAACTTCAATTGTTTATGACATGCTGAGTAATCTAGACCGAGACTCATGGGCATCAAACCCAAGTCTATATTGATTACGCACTGAGCTCACAATGTTCAGAATGAAATTCATGAAAGAGTTATTAAGCTAGAGAATAGAAGTTCCGCAACTATTCAAGGAATTAGGCTTAACTACATTTCTGAGGCAATTAGTAACGTTGTAAAAAAAAAATATAGTGTAGGGAGAATCATTAACATTCCCAAACATAGAGAGTTAGTCTCACATACCTTAACTTCCTGATCTTGAGCGTAATACAATATTCGCTAACCCTTTAAACAATAATCTATGGCAATACAAGTCAAAGGGATTCCATATTTGCAATAATACTCATATTTCGGTCATTTCGGCATTTTATCAAACATTGGTGGGTATAAAGCTTCATAGCCCTCATTAATGGTGTTTCTACACCCAACAATCCATTCTCTTGCTCCTAGATAAATTCTAAAATCTCAACTTGCTATAACCAAAACCATTCTTCATCATTCATAAGATAAACAACACCCTTAATCAATAATCAACAATCAATAACCTAAACCTATAATCATTCATGATTTTCTATCAAGCCCATCAACTTCTATCTCATGAACTTAAATTCTATAATTATTAATCCAATGCTATAATCAGTTAGAGGATGATGATATTACCTTTTGACGTCCAATCCTTTTGAATTCGAGTTCTAGGATTTCTTCTCTCAACAATGATGTCTTGATATATCTAATGATTTGTAGGGTTTACCCATGTTAATAAATTTTTGGAGAATTGAAATTAACTTAGAATCACCATTAGAACTTATCTTGGATGGTGGAGGGACCTTTGAGGAGTTAGGTTCTTGGGAGCTTCCCTTTCTAGAGCAAGTTTTTATATTTTAGGGTATGGGGGACGAAGTAGGGCTTTGAAAATGACCCCCCTCCCTCCCGGGTGTATTCCAGCGTAGCTGAAGGCCCAACCGTGCACCTGAATGAGCAACAAGGCAGTAGCACTGCCACAAGTGCGTGGCCGCGTACGGGACCATCTGGGCGCGCACCTGGGCGCACATACTGCGTATTGTCCAGTAAAACGAACATAACATTTTGCTCAGAAATCCATTCGGGCTCCACAATATATCGTTGGAAAGATATTTCAAAGGGATACAACTTTTATGTTTTACATTTTCCTAAATTCTCAATAGATGTTCATGAAATCCTAATATAATATAAACCTTCCATAAACTTAATCGATTTTATCGAATCTTATGCACCTCACTCTCCGTCTTGATTCCAAATAACTATTTCCGCCCTTACTCATCAAGATAGGACTTCATATTATGTAACATTAATACTCATTTAACATGTCCACACCTAGTTCGAATATACGGAGTGTTACAACAGATCCTGCCCAAGCGCTAATATAAGCCATCATGGTCCGCCGCGGCGTGCAGCCCGATCCCATCAAGAATATATATAAAGCCCATAGGGCCTACTACGGTGTGTAGCCCAATCCATCTAATAATAATACATATAAAGCCAATGTGGCCTGCTGTGGCGTGCACCCTGATCCCATCAATAATATATATAGAGCCCATAGGGCCTGCTGCAGCATGCAGCCCGATCCCATCAATATCACTCACAATCCGCCTTCAGGCCTCAACACAGTCATCAAACTCCTCGGTCTCTCAAGCTCTCTAATCTTATGCCAATCAGCCCAATCAATGAGAACATGATGGGACAACAAGTGATAACAGAGACTAAGATATGATATGCAAATGAATGAATATGACTGAGTATGTAGCTGCAATTTAAGAAAAAAAACTCAACAGCAAAGATGACCTCAGTGGGTCCCAATAGAATAAGCATATAGCCTAAGCATGATTTCTAACATGATTCACAACTCGATTCCTCTAACACGTAGAAGTTTCATGGATAGAAACAAGATAAGGTAACTACACAATATCACACAATCAACCGAATAATAATTCATACGGTGCCCGCCCACACGCCCGTCACCTAGCATGTGTGTCACTCAACAACAAACACATAACATGTATGCAGGGTTTCATACCCTCAGTGCTAAGTTTAACAGTATTACTTACCTCGAACAAGCCGAATCCAATACCGAGCAACCCAAAAAATATTCTAAAACATCATCCCGCGCGTACCGGCCTCCTAACAGCTCGAAACTAGCCAAAAGCAACTCAAGAACTTCAAATAATGCTAGAGGAAGTAAACCTAATCCATAAAGGTCGAATCTTTAATCTAAATCCCAAAGTCAACCAAAATTCAAACATGGGCCCGCACCTTAGAACCCCACAAAACTCACAAAATCCGACAACACATTCAATTACGAGTCCAACCATACTATTTTCACTCAAATCCGACTCTAAATCGATGTTCAAAATCTAAGAATTCTTTTTAGGAAAATTTAGACAAAAACCCTCAATTTCTCTTTAAACTTCATAACCCAAATGATGAAATCAAAGATAGATTCACGAAATATAATCAAAACCGAGTATAGAACGCATACCCCAATCCATGTGCTGAAAATCGCCTCCAAAATCGTCCAAATCTCAACTCCCCAACTCAAAATATAATAAAAATGCACAAACCCTCGAGTTTATACTACTCTGCCTAGACCTTTCGCATCTGCGATCAATGAGCTGCTTCTGCAGCGTCACTTCTGTGACATGACATCTGCTTCTGCGATAACAGCTGGAAAATGGCCCTCGCGCTTGCGGAAAAGCATTTGCTTATGTGACATCGCAGGTGCGACACTAAACGCGCATCTGCGCAACATCCCACTCATGTGCAAATGATCTCACTTCTGCGCATGCAGGTGCACCTCACACTCTGCATCTGCGATGGTCTCCCTAGCCTAGCCTTCTACGCACATGTGCCAATGATGTCACTTCTGCGACTACCAACCGCAGGTGCACAACATCAGTACCAGCAGCTACCAGCAATGCGAATATGATGAGTTTCTCGTGATGTCATTTGGGCTGACCAATGCCCCAGCTGCATTTATGCACTTGATGAACATTGTGTTCCGGCTATATCTTGATTCTTTCATCATCATTTATTCACGACATATTAGGGTATTCTCGCAACCGGGAGGATCATGAGCAGCACTTAAGGATCGTGCTCCAGACCTTGAGGGAGAGGACGTTATATGCAAAAATTTTCAAGCATGAATTTAGGCTTGATTCAGTGGCATTTTGGGTCATGTGGTGACTAGTAACGGGAAAATGTGGCTTTGAAGAAGGTAGAGGCAGTTTAGAGTTGGTCCAGTCCATCTTTTGCTATTGAGATCTAGAGTTTTCTAGGTTTGGCTGATTATTATCGCCGTTTTGTAGAGGGGTTTTCGTCCA
Source organism: Nicotiana obtusifolia (assembly GCA_002018475.1). Taxonomy (NCBI): domain Eukaryota; kingdom Viridiplantae; phylum Streptophyta; class Magnoliopsida; order Solanales; family Solanaceae; genus Nicotiana; species Nicotiana obtusifolia. The sequence goes on along the minus strand of MCJB01032821.1, from coordinate 30,050 downwards.
CCGCAGCTCCTTTGACTAGATTGACTCAGAAGGGTGCCTTATTCAGGTGGTCTGAAGGAGAGATTTCAGAAGCTCAAGATTACCTTGACCACAGCTCCAGTTATGGTTATGCCTTCAACATCAGGTTCATATATAGTTTAGTGTGATGCTTCGAGGATTGGCATTGAGTGTGTGTTGATGTAGGAGGGTAGAGTGATTGCTTATGTTTTGTGTCAGTTGAAGCTTTATAAGAAGAACTACCCAATACATGATTTAGAGTTGGCTGCCATTATTCACGCATTGAAGATTTGGAGGCACTATATCTACGGCGTGTCTTGTGAAGTATTCACAAATCATAGGAGTCTACAACACTTATTTAAGCAAAAGGATCTGAACTTGAGATAATAGAGGTGGTTAGAGCTATTAAAGGACAATGATATCACCATTTTGTACCATCCCGGGAAGGTCAATGTGGTGGCCGATGCCTTGAGTAGGAAGACGGAGGTATTGGTAGCCTTGCATATATTTCAGTTGGAGAGAGACCGTTAGCATTGGACGTTTAGCCTTTGGCCAATCAGTTTGTGAGGTTGGATGTTTCGGAGCCTACCCGGGTTCTTGTTTGCGAGGTTTCTCGGTCTTCTTTGTATGAGCACATCAACGTGCAATAGTATTATGACCCTTATTTGCTTGTCCTTAAGGACACAGTACACCACGGTGATGCAAGGAGGTCTCTTTTGGAGATGATGGGTGTTGAGGATGCAAGGTCGGATTTGTATGCCCAATGTGGATGGGTTGCATGAGTTGATTCTCGTGAAGGCCCATAATTTTTTGTATTCCATTCATCAGGGTGCCGCTATGATGTATCAGTACTTGAGGCAACACTACTAGTGGAGAAGAATGAAGAAAGATATAGTGGAGTATGTGGCTCAGTGTTTGAACTGTCAGCAGGTGAAGTATAAGCATTAGAGACGGGGCAGTCTGCCTTAGAGACTTGAGATTCCAGAGTGGAAGTGGGAGCGTATCACCATGGATTTCTTTGTTGGACTATCACGGACCTTGAAGAAATTTGACGCAGTGTGGGTTATTATGGATAGACTGACCAAGTCAGCACACTTCATTCCGATTGTGACTACCTACTCTTCCAAGCAGCTGGCTCAGATTTATATTCATGAGATTGTTCGTATTCATGGTGTGCCGAGTGTCTATTATCTATCAAGGAACACAGCTCACAGCGCATTTCTAGAAGGCTGTGCAATATGAGTTAGGCATACAACTCGGCTAAGCAGGGCATTTCCTCCCCAGATGGACAGGAAGTCCAATCGCACCATTCAAATCTTAGAGGATATTCCACGTGCTTGTGTTATGGATTTCGGTGGTTCATAGGATCAGTTCTTACTGCTTACAGAGTTTGCCTACAACAACAACTACTAATCGAATATTCAGATGGCTCATTATGAGGTACTATATTGGAGGCAATGTCGTTCTTTAGTTGGTTGGTTTGAGCCAGAAGAGGCTAAGTTTTTGGGCACTAATATAGTTCGGGACGCCTTGGAGAAAGTCAAGTTGATTTAGGATCAGCTTCGTACAGCACAGTCTAGGCAAAAGAGTTTTTCCAATCAGAAGGCTCGTGATATAGCATTTATGGTGGGAGAGAGGGTTTTGCACAGAGTTTTACCCATGAAGGGTGTGATGAGATTCAGGTAGAAGGGAAAGCTGAGCCCAACATACATTGGTCCCTTTGAGATCCAAGAGAGAGTTGGTTAGGTGGCCTACAGACTTGCATTTCCACCCAACCTATCGATAGTTCACTTAGTGTTCTATGTTTTTTATGGTAGGCCATAGTCTCGTCTTTTAGTCGCTTATTACATTCTAATTTACTGCACTTTTATTGTGTTTGAGCTTTAATCGCTAGTGTTTTCTTCTTATTGCATGTTTATGCCTTGTAGGAGTGATTCCGAGTGATGTAGATGTTATGGAATGAATTCTAATGATTTGGATCTTTGAAGCCTGAGTAGAATCCCAAAGGATTAAGCTGGGATCGCATTCGGGGGAAGAAAACAGCAACTGGATATCAAAAAGCAAGGAAAAATCCGTACCCTGAGAAATCTCCATAGTCGCGAAGCGTGGCACGCTGCGCTTGTAAAAGATTCCTGCTGCCTGACAGAACTAGCTCTCTGGATTTCCCTACTAATTCCCCGCATGGTGCGTCGTCCCATGCGGCGTGCCTGTGCAAATTTTACAGAGGAATTTTCCTATTTCACGTCGGAAAAGGCTAAGGAGGAGTTGGAGAATCAAAAGCACAAGGAGTTCATTATGCAATCCTTACTCAAGACACGAGTTTGTATTAAATTTATGATTTTCTACACTTTAACTTTATTTGTGATGAGTTGCTCCTGGTCAATGGAGTAGTTCGCTTTAGGGGTTTGATGGATTTTGTGTATTGATATTTGTTTATAGATTTTAACTCTAGCTTTATGTATTGAATCGTTTTTGAATTATTTAATTATTGCATCTATATTCACTAGTCCATGTAATCGAGAGAGGCATAACTTGTGATATCTTTACATTATCTTGTTGGTTGAGTTCATTAATTCTTCTTAGTAATTGAAAGAGGCTAGTTGAATCATTGATTAAACCTAGTTAGGAGGATAAACGAGAGAGTTTCTCCTAAAGACCAATCATTACGCACTCTTGCATATCTTGACAGAGCTTAAATTGATTCATATTGAGAGGTTGAGACTTAATTGAGAAAGGAGTTTCTACTAAACAATTGTACTAATAATTAAGTGAATCCGAGAGATTCACTTGAACATTAGAAGTGAATTATCTAGAGTTAAATCCCAGACAATTATCTTGCACCTATCCTATAAAAATCCTATTTTCTATAGCTGATATCTTCTTTTGCTTAGTCCCTGCTTCGATTGTCATTAGTCAAATAGCTCTAGATTCTTAGTTAATTTTAGTGTTAATCACATAGATCTAAATTATTGATCATCTTAGATAGAAATCTAGCTACAAACTACGATAATACTGTTTAACTCCTGTGGATACGAAATTATACTATACTATCTTTGACTGGCGAGCATAATTAAAGTGGTGTTTTGCGCTCATCAAATTTTGGCGCCGTTGTTGAAAATTGGCAATCATTAGTGTTTGTATAGTTTGTAGTGCTAATTCAGAAATTTTTCATTTATTTTATTTTATTTTTCTCTTTTTACGTTTGGTGTTCTTTGACTGTGTGCAGGTTACAGGTTAGATTGGTGCATGAGTCGAACTTCTGTGAAGGAAGTGCTACCATACGAGCCAGAAATTGAAAAACAACTGCGACAGCTGAGGAAAGAAAGAAGTCTCACCAAGACTTTAAAAAAGGTTGGGCAATCCTCAACCAAAGATATGGCTAGAAACGGTGAAGATAATGTGGATTTGGCTGCGAGAGAAGCAGCCCAATGAAGAGAACGATTTGCACAGGATGCTAAGGAAGCAGCTATTAGAGATGTGCAGAACATCTATAAAGAAGAGAGGGGTCTCAGACTTAATAAACATTAACCCTTGCATGGGATATCACTTGGCAATTATGCTAGATCGGTCTACAATCAAGGTTTATCAAGTGTTAGACCACCTTTAATTGCTGCAAATAATTTTGAGTTGAAGCAAAGGTTGCTCCAAACATTTCAAAACTGATGTGTCTTCAAAGGGAAGATGAACGAAGATCCAAATAACCATCTAATGGACTTCGAGGAGATTATGGACACCTTTCAATACAATGGTGTGTCACAAGATGCAGTTTACTTAAGGGCATTCTCCTTCACACTCAAAGATGATTCAGAGAAGTGGCTTCGAAGCTTTCCTAATGGATCGATTCGAACATGGGATGAGATGATCGGAAAATTTCTTGATAAATATTTCTCGTCAGCTAAGACGGGCAAGTTTAGAAGAGAAATCCATAACTTCTGCCAGAAAGATATTGAGACTGTGTTTGAAGCTTGGGAGAGGTTTAAGAAAATAGTCAGGAAGTGTCAACATAGCGGAATTAAACTCTGGATGCAACTCCATGACTTTTGGGATGGATTGACACCGGCCTCACGTAGAACATTGAGCAATGCAGTTGGAGGCCCGTTGATGAAGAAGACTAGGAGATAGTCACAATTCTTGATGAGTTGTCTAAAGATGCAAATCAATAGTTGTCTTAGAGTGCTGAAAGAAGAAGATCGACGGGTGTTCACCAGGTTAACGCTAACACATCTGTGCAGGTACAGCTTGATGCTATGGCTAAAGAAATACGGAAGCGGGCCTTAGCTACAATACAAAGTGAGCCTCATGCAGCTTGTGATAGATGTGGAAAAGAACATCTTACTCATGAGTGTCAAGCCTCAACTGAGGGAGTGAATGTTGTGGGAAATTATAATGCAGTTGGTCTAAGGCACCCTAGTTTTTCATGGAGTTCACCTGGAGGTACTGCAAATGCGTGGAAACAAAATAACTCTAGACCTCAGGGACAAGGAGCTCCAGTCTTCCAAAATCAGCAGAGGCAGCAGTTTCAGCCTCAAAAGTCTAATCAGACTGGTCTAGAAGATCTAGTGAAGGCCTTCATTATCAAGACAGGTGAGAGGTTGGACGCTCACGGGGAAGCTATCAAAGAATTGGGCAATGGTTTTTAAAACTTGGAGAGGAAAGTGGGACAGATTGCAATAATATTATCTGAGAGTCCCAGGTACTCTGCCAGCTAATACTGAGAGAATCCCAACGAAATAGTGAATGTTGTGACCTTGATAAGTGGGCAAGGGTTGAACGATACCATTTCAATCCAAAAAGAGGTGATACCTGAAAAAGAAAGTGTGGAACAACTGAAGAATGATGTTGATAAAAAGAAGAAAGGCCGAATGAAACTAAGAAGAAGAAGAAGAATAAGAAGGAAGAAAAATCAAGAAGGGAGGAACATAAGGAGAGCAAACATATGCCTACTCTACCTTTACTCAAAAGCTATATAGAGAAAAGCTGGACAAGCAATTTGAGAGATTTATGGATATGCTCTAACAGGTTAATGTAAATTTTTCATTCACAGAAGTGCTTTCTCAAATGCGCTTATGCCAAATTGTTGAAGGAGATCCTGACAAAGAAGAGGAAGATCGAAGAGACCTTAGTGGTCAAGCTCACAGAGCATTGCAGTGCGATATTGCAAAACAAACTCCAACAAAAGTATGAAGATCCAGGGAGTTTTACTATACCTTGCTCTTTAGGCTCTATAATTTTTATAAATCTTTATGCGATTCTGGTGCCTCGATTAACTTAGCCTCTATCTGTTTACAGAAAACTGGAGAAGGAGATTGGAGAGATAAGGTTAGTGCCAATATCTTTGCAGCTGGCAGACCGAACGACTCTAATACCCAAGGGGATAGTGGAAGATGTCTTAGTTCGGGTAGATAAGTTCGTATTTCCTGTAGATTTTATAGTAGTGAATATGGAGGAATAAAGAGGTCCCCCTCATGTTAGGAAGACCATTCATAGCAACGGATAGAGAAATATTAGATATACACGAGAGAAAGCTCATGCTTAGAGTGGGTGAGGAGACTGCAACTTTCGAGATGAATGTAGAAACGGGGGTGAAAAAGGAGAAGCTAGTTGCAAGTGTTGAGTGGAAAGTGAAGGTCTCAAAAGAGAAGGCTGCGGCGAGTGAAAAACATAAGTGTGAGGTGCACCCCAAGAAGGCAGAGAAGAATTTTTCTGCATGGATGTGCATTGTTCGAAGACGAGGAATGGATCCCGACTTAGACTCAGATCCCGACTAGATATTCAGGAAAGTTTCGTTTACCTTATGCTTTTAATTGTGTGTCATGGGACATGCCACAACTTAAAGTATGGGGTGGGGGATAATTGTATGTTGTATGTATATGTGTTAGTTTTGTTAGTTATAGTAGCTGGAAAAAATTGAAAAAAAAATTGATTTTTCCCGACGATGGATATCATTCGACGAGTTTCTTGAGGAAGTAAAATCGAAGGAAAAATACAAAAAGATTTTCTTTTATTAGGTAGTATAATAATTCTCCCTTGGTTTTTCTTTATGCCACGATTCTTTTCTAAGGGTTTTGTTTGAACGTAGTTAGTTTTTATTTTTGTTAGTAGTAGGAAGCCTTGTGCTGTGAATTGAATTGAAGACAATATTTCTTAACTTTATTATGCCTTGAGAATATTAAGTGCTAGACTTAGGCTCAGGTTTTGACTCTTGTATAAGTAACTTAAATTGTTTGATCTTAACTTTGCTTAACTGCTTTGACTAGAGTGTCTTGATGAATCTGATCCTAAGTGAGTTATGTGCCATGTGTGTGAGAGGTTTTGTATTATTCTGTGCATTGCATTTGATGTCTAGAACTTGTCCCGTGTGTTTGCAAAGCAAATTGGTATTTTTTCTCAGTCTTGGAAGTGATTTAGCCATTTCTTTATTGAGCCAGTTATATGTTTTTGCCCACCTAATTGTTATGTATCGTAGTTAACCCCGTTGAGCCTGTAAGCCTGTTTCTTCGGCAACCACATTACAATCCTTACCCATTTGTTTGAATTAACCATCTATTTGAACTATCTACCTCTCGTGAGCACTTGAATTTGTTATGAACTTTGTAAAAGTTGAAATGTGGGTTGGTTGGTTTGGCTTTTCAGTGGAACTAATGAAATAAGGAGAAAGGTGCATTGTTTTAAAAGATCAAGAGCCACTTGAATTCAATAAGAAAAAGAAAGAAAAAAAATAAGTGTATAATTATGAAAGATGTTCCTTGATAATGGTAACTCTCGATGTACTTGTGCTTAAACAAGTAGGGAGTTAATGTATATTGATGAGAAGGTGGAGTTATGGTTTGACATAAGTGTGAGGTCTTGAACAATGAACTGTATGTATTAAAGTGCTTAGGGATGTGTAGTCACTCTTATATCTAAAGGAATCCTAACCGTCCCGTAGCCTAAATTACAACCAATGTAAGTCCTACTTGATCCTTGACTGAATGAGCTCAATTAGTAGAGTAGTACACTACGGGCAAGCCTATGGTGAGTCTTTTATGGCATATGAATGTTATTTATGAGAGTGAGTGAATTCTTTCTATCTTGAGTTCCTAATTTCTCTTAAATTTCATTGTGTATGGAACTACTCTCTATTGTTGTGTGAGGGCAGTTGATTCATGAAGGAAAGTTAATGTTGTTGACCTCTCAGTTCAAGTAAGTGAGCGGGTTATAAATAATGTGTGGTGCTTTTGAGTCAACTCATGAGGCGAGGATGTTACAGTATTGTGCTTATTCTGTTTTAAATATTCTCGGTGTGATGAGTTATGAGAGTTGTTTAAAAAGCTCGTGTCTGTGTGAAGTGTAGTTTGATTTCTCGAGGGCAGCAATGGTTTAAGTGTGGGGTGTTGATCGTAGGCTATAATCTCGTGTTTTAGTCACTCATTGCATTCTAATTTACTGCACTTTTATTGTGTTTGAGCTTTAATCGCTAGTGTTTTTTACTTATTGTGTGTTTATGCCTTGTAGGAGCGATTCCAAATGATGAAGAAGTTATGGAATGAATTTGAGTGAATTGGAGCTTTGAATTATGAATAGAAGCCCAAAGGATTAAGCTGGGATCGTGTTCGGGGGTCGAAAACCACAACTGGATATCAAAAAGCAAGGAAAAATCCATACTCTGAGAAATCTCCACAGTCGCGGCGCGTGGGGCGCCGCGCTTGTACAAAATTCCTGCTGCCTGACAGAACTAGCTCTCTATATTTCCCCACTAATTCCCCGCATGGCGCGTCGCCCCATGCGGCACGCCTGTGAAAATTTTACAGAGTAATTGTCCTATTTCGTGTAGGAAAAGGTGATTTCATTTGGGCCCGACCCTGTTTGGTATAAGTACATGGGAAAATGTTATTATTTGAACTTTTGACATATTGGAGACTTAAAGAGGCTAAGGAGGAGTTGGAGAAGCAAAAGCACAAGGAGTTCATCATTTAATCTTCACTCAAGACCCAGAGTTTGGATCGAATTTATGTTTTTCTATGCTTTATCTTTATTTGTGATGAATTGCTCCATGTCTATGGAGTAGTTCCCTTTAGGGGTTTGATGGATTTGGTGTATTGATATTTGTTTGTGGACTTTAACTCTAGCTTTATGTATTGAATCGTTTTGGAATGATTTAATTATTGCATCTATATTCACTAGTTCATGTAATCGAAAGAGGCATAACTTGTGATATCTTTACATTATCTTGTTGGTTGAGTTCATTAGTTCTTCTTAGTAATTTAAAGAGGCTATTTGAACCATTGATTAAACCTAGTTAGGAGGATAAACGAGAGAGTTTCTCCTAAAGACCAATCATTACGCATTCTTGCATATCTTGACAGAGCTTAAATTGGTTCATATTGAGAGGTTGAGACTTAATCGAGAAAGGAGTTTCTACTAAACAATTGTACTAATAATTAAGTGAATTCGAGAGATTCACTTGAACATTAGAAGTGAATTATCTAGAGTTAAATCCCAGACAATTATCTTGCACCTATCCTATAAAAATCCTATTTTCTACAGCTGATATCTTCTTTTGCTTAGTCCCTGCTTCGATTGTCATTAGTAAAATAGCTCTAGATTCTTAGTTAATTTTAGTGTTAATCACATAGATCTAAATTATTGATCATCTTAGATAGCAATCTAGCTACAAACTACGATAATACTGTTTAACTCCAATCCTTGTGGATACGGTATTATACTATACTATCTTTGACTAGCGAGCATAATTAAGGTGGTGTTTTGCGCTCGTCAATTTCCATGCTCCAGACGTATTCTAATGATCCGTCTCATGTATTAGACTTCAGCTCAGTTCAATTGGATAAGGATTTGACTTATGTTGAGGAGCCGATTGCTATATTGGATGGGCAAGTCTGGAAGTTGAGGTCAAAGAACATTGCTTCAGTGAATGCTGAATGGAGAGATCAACCGGTCGAGGAGGCGACTTAGCATACCAAGCATGATATGCGTAGCCGTTATCCTCTCCTTTCGGCACTTCAGGTATTTCTCTACACTCGTTCGAGGATGAACATTTACTTTAAGAGGGGGAGAATGTAACGGACCGACTAGTCGTTTTGCTTATTGTAGACATGTTTCCTTATTTATTGCCTCTTCTATATGTATTTATGGTTAAGCGACTTGCTGGGGTGATTGGTTTGGTTTCGGATGAGCTTTTGGATTGATTTGGGACACTTAGTCCCTTGGTGAAGTCATTAGTTGTAAGAGTTGATCGGAGTTTGAATTTTGTGTAGAAGACTCCGGAATGGTATTTTTATGGTATCAATAGCTTTGTATGATAATTTTGGACTTAGGCGTATGTCAGGATGTTGATTCGGAGGTCCGTAGGTTCATTTGGTGCTTTTTGGCGAACAATGGAAAGTTAAAGAATTGGAAAGCTGAGAGGTTTGACTGAGGGTTGACTTAATTGATATCGGGTTCGACTTGTAATTTTGGGAGTTAGTGCAGGTCCATAGTGTCATTTTGGGACTTGCATGCAGAATGTGAGGTCATTCGGAGTAGTTTAGTCTTGTTCGCCTCAAGTTTTGAATTTTGAAATGTTCATTAGATCATTAGGCTTGAATTGGAGTGCGATTCATAGTTTTGATGTTGTTTGGTATGATTTATGGTCTCGAGTAAGTTCGTGTTGTATTTTGGGATTGGTTGGTATACTTGGACGGGGTCCTTAGGCCCCGGGTGTGTTTCAGGTTGAGTTCAAATCAATTGGAGACCTAGAAGAATCGCTGAAGACTACTGAAGTCTGGTGCTTTCGCACCTGCGATATTTGGGTCGCAGGTGCACAACCACAGAAGCGGACTTTGGGCTGGTTGGCGAGGGACCGCAAGAGCGGTATTGGCCCACAGAAGCGGGAGCGTAGGTGCACCTTAGTTACTCATATGAAAAAGCGCAGGTGCACTTTATATCCGCAAAAGCGGAATTACTGGGTACTGAGTGAGACCGCACCTACGATGCTTTTTTGCAGATGCATAGTCGCATATAAGACTGTTTGACCGCAAAAGCAGATTTTACTGGGAAGAAATAGCATGGACGAGGGTTTTATTTCATTTATCATACTTTAAGTTAGAGAGCTTGGTTTTGGACGATTTTGGAGGGGATTTTCACAATTTGGATCGGGGTAAGTTTTTTACTCGAATTTGTCCATTATTCATGATTCCATCTTAGTTTTTATCATATAAGTAGTAATTTAAATTGGAGAAATTGGGAATTTGTAAAAACTTTCCTAAAGTATAAAATGAGGATTTGAAGGTTGATTTGAGGTCGGAATGGATGATTTTAGTGTGGTTGGACTTGTATCAGAATGGGTGTTCGGAGTTTGTTAGTTTGGTCGAGTTCCGAGGTGCGGGCCCGGGATTGACTTTTTGAGTTGACTTTTTTATTCTCATTAAATATTGAATCTTTATTATCCGAAATTATTTCCTATGCCTTTTATTTATGAAATTAAGTTATTCTGACAAGATTTGAGCCGTTCGGAGTTAGATTTGCGCGGGAAGGGCTTATTAATGGATTGATTTAGCTTGTTTGAGGTAAGTGTATTGCCTTAACTTTGTGTGGAGAAACTACCCCTTAGGATTTGGGTTGATTGTACTATTTGAGCTATGTGGAAGATGTGTATATGAGGTGACGAGTGAGCACACAGGCTTATATGTGAAAATTGACCGGTTAGTACTCTTAGGTTATTTATAAGCATCTAAATGAAGTTGTTATTCATTGTTCTATCTTTCGTTATCAAGTTTACTCTTACATGCTTTACTCCAAGTTGTTGTTACATGTTCTAGTTTCTATTGTCAAGGTTTTCCTTGTATGCATTTATTTGTAGTTATTGTTACATGCTATTCCTTCCATTGTTGAGTTATTCTCATGCACTTAGTCGTAGTTGCTATTTCATGCTATCTCTTTTATTGTTAAGCTTATGTTATGCATTAGAATTTGAAAGATGCCATTTCATAGAAATACTTTCATTATTGAGTTATCGAAGTTGCAATTGTTGACAGTTAACAACATGATTGTGGTTGAAATTGTTGGTTGTTAGAATACCTCTCCATGTTGAGTTATTTCTAGTTCATTTTGTTGTTATTGAAACTCCTGTACATGTTGTGGGCTATGTGTTGTGGTAACATTGGTATTGTTGATTTGGCAATGTTGTGCCATGTGGGCACGTATGGTGTGAGTGGATTATTATGTTGTGATATTTATACGCATGTGGTGTTATAAGGGTGAGTATTGAATAGTAATAGAACTATTTGAAGCCGCGCGGTGAGATAATGGGGATAAAACATGTGTAACTATTTTGGAAAAATATATTAAAAATAAATGCAAGACTCACGCGGTGATATAAGGAAGATTATGATTATGACTTGTGAAAAGTGAATATGAGTTGTGGTACCTCGGTTGTGATTCTTGTGGTACATTCGATGTGAAAAGACTTTTTGATTTGAACTGTTATTATTTTTCCTTGATTCGTTTTACTTAAATTTAGGCTGTCTTTGATCACTTGTTTTTCTTACTATATGTTCATTCTTTATCGTCTTTTATGGCCTAAATTTTCGTTGTTAGCCCTATATCATCATTCTGATCGGTCGTTTTGAGCTTTATTATTTTGCTCGGTGGTTTGAGTCTTTGAATAGCTTCATATAATGTATTATGACTTACGTGTATGGTTGGTTTAGTTTTGGAGTGGTTTGGGATTTATTTGGAAGAATGACTCTCGATTTGGAAGCTTTAAGTTGGAAGAGTTGACAAGGTTTGACTTTTGGGAAAACGGACTCGGAATTGAGTTTTTATGGTTTTCATAGGTTCGGATGATGATTTTAGACTTGTACGTATGTTCGGATGCAGTTTTGGAGGTTCCTACAAGGATTCAACACTATTCATCGAACGTTGGCAATTTAAAGAACTTAAGAGTTCATAAGTTTGACCAAGAGTTGACTTTGATGTTATTGGATTCCAATTGTTGTTATGGGACTTTGGATAGGTCATAGTTGAATTGAACTTATGTGCAGAGTTTGGAAGTAATCCGAAATGTTTAAGTGTGATTCAGACACTCTTTTGAAAGAACGAAGATTTAACAACTTAAGATTAATTCTATTCGGTTTGATCCTCGATTATTTGTTGTGATGTTCTCGTGGGTGTTTTGAGGCTTTGGATAATGTATATATACTTATTAGTATAATTGGATGTTGTCCCAAGAGGTCGGTTGTATTTGGATCATTGGTTGAGAAACTAGTTAAGTTAAGGATTTAGAGTTTGACCATGCGTAATATCAGGTTAAGATGACCTCTTTTCTGTATTTTGAGTATGTAGGCAAGTTTGTATCATGTTTATGATTGAAATGCAAATATGATTTGTATACGGAAGGTTTTGAATGATTTTTGGGTACTAAAACGAAGAATTTCTTATTGCTGGTATTTTTTCTGGCGTAAATAATTACAAAATGCCATTTACGTCCCTGAAATTTTCGGACTTTCTTTAAAAAATAAGAACATCATATATTTCTCATTTAAAGGCCAAATTGGGTGATTCAAAAGGCTATCTTGGGTGTATGCTCGGAAGGATTATGTTGGGCTTATCAAATGTCAGTTTACGGGTTATTTAGGTTCTGATTCGAGCTGGAGCGGCTATTGTATTTTTTTACTTGTTCCGAAAATTAGTCATGTTTTCTCACAAGGTTTTGAAGCTCGGATTTGGGAGATTTTGGAAGGAATTTTTACAACTAGATTGAGGTAACTATTTTGACTCGAATTTATTTATATTTCATGAGAGAGATATAGGGGCCCAGGGTTGACTTTTAAGTTAAAGATCGAAGCTTTATTATTCGAAATCATTTTTTATGGCTTTTATTTATGATATTAAGTTATTTTGGCTAGATTCAAGTCGTACAGAGATTGTTTCACGTGGGAAGGGCTTCTTAGAGTATTGATTTAGTTTTTTTGAGATAAGTGTCTTGCCTATCTTTATTGGAGGAATTTTTCCTACTAATTGGTATTGTTTGCTACATGTGGGGATGATGCATATGCAAGATGACGAGTATATATGCATGTGCCAGGGTTGTCCTTGCTTGGGGGTAGATTATACAATTCTTTATTGCTTGTTGGATTATGTGAATTTCTTGTCTCATGTTTACTTGACTTCTATAATAATATGAATATGAAATTCAATGCTTATTGTAACTTCATTAAATTTGATGGACTTTTTGTGAAATAGTTGATGTGCTAAATGTGGTCAGCACTATACCTAATCACAAATACATTGCTAAGACTGTTATTTTTGAGATACTGGGTTCAATACTTGAGTTGAAGATCACTTTAGAGATTTGTTAAGACACTTAAGCACTGGGGTTCTTGAAGTCTATTGAATTGTTTAATTGTGTAAGAGTTGTGATTCTTGTTCGCGTGGTGTATTTTGCTTAATCACTCTTCTTGATGTTATCTGTGCTTCTTGCCTTGTTGGTTGTTGATTTATATGTATATGCTTGGTGAGTAAGAGTGTAAAGCACGAAGGGTGATGTCGTGTCGTTTGTATACATTATCATGTGAGGAAGATTTTAAAGCATGAAGGGTGATGCCATGCCATTTCATATACATTATTATGCACGAAGGATAATAACATGCCATTTCATTTACATTATCATGTGAGAACGAGAGTGAAAGCACTAAGGGTGATGCTATGTCATTGCATTTACATTATCATGTGAGGATGAGAGTAAAAGCATGAAGGGTGATGTTGTGCCACTGTTTTTATATTATTATGTGTTTATGGCACGAAGGGTATTTTCGTGCAAGCGCGGACGAGAGACGTGCATTGTATTGTGATATCTTTTCCTTATGTATATGTTTATGCCATTATCTTGAGCTGTTACTATTGCACCTATGTTTTCTATGATGCTTATGGTTGTCACATCTTTGCCTTATTCCTTATTTGCTATTTTTCTATCCATACCTTTTATTTGCTACTTATTGTTACGTTCATGTCTACCTTCTTATTTGTTATATGTTTATCCATTCTTTTTTCTCGTTTTTTGTGATTTCACCTAATCCTTCTACCTCATTAGTTGTTGAAACCTATTTTCTTCTACCTTACTTGTTGTCACTACTTTTGTGCCTCTCTATCTCGTCTGTTGCCATATGCTTCCGACTTGTTTATTGCTTCTATCTGTGTACTCTCTACTTTGGAGTTACTGTTATTAGCATTTCCTATGCCTGGTTGGTATTAATATACATATGCTCACTGAGGATGAGATAAATGCACGAAGGGTGTTGCCGTGCCAATTGATTTGTCATACATACACATATTTGGTGAGGATGAGATAAATGCACGAAAGGTGTTATCGTGCCATTTGAGTTGATTTCTTGAACACATTCCTCATACTATGAAGTTCGTGGATTTACTATTTTTATTTGGTGGTTATCGGTTAATGAAAATGATTGGTAGTGATATTGAAAGAACTGACCGTGATTTCTTTTTGCGATCATTACTGCTTCATATATTTGTTCTTGTACTCTTCTCTGTTATTTCTAGTATTATTTCTATTGCAAAACTATTGCACATGTTATATTCATGAATATCTTTTGGCTTAAAAACATCGCCACAACTTCATTGAAGTTAGTTAAGATACTTACTGGGTACATGGGGTTAGTTGTACTCATGCTACACTTCTGCATCTTGCGTGCAAATCTTGGAGCTATGTAGTTGTGGAAGTCGGAGCATTGCACTGAAGCGTATTTGCACCCCAGATACCCGCTACCAATTGTTTTTGGTAGTTTAGGATTTGTATATCTGTTTATGTAAATTTTGAACAAATGATGTATCTTTTCTCCAACTGAAATTATAATATTATTCGTGTAGCTCGTGACTTGTACTATCAGTCCTTGAGAGATTGTATGGAATTCAGTTATATCATTTTTTGACCACTTTTATTTCATTAGGATTTTATTGACTATTATTGGGCTTACCTAGTAGGTTAGGCTAGGTGCCATCACCGACTAGGTAGATTTTGGGTCGTGACAAGTTAGTTTCTAAGCTCTAGGTTCATAGGTTCTATGAGTCATGAGAACGTGTCTAGTAGAGTCTTGCGGATCGGTATGATGATGTCCATACATATCTTCAATAAACTACAGGTCATTTAGGAAACCTCCCTTCTTTCATTCCTTATCATGCGATCTTATTTCAGCTTGAAGCCTGCAACTTCGATTTCTTTCTATTCGTCTGTATATGATGTTGAACACCAAGTACCAGTGTGCAGCAATAGCTTGTAATGCTGCAGGTGGGCTGCGAAGGGCTGTGGATGCTTGATCACCATCTCTATGTATTTGGTTGCCTAGTTGTCGTGACCATGGTGGGGTCATAGGAAGGTGTTGATTTATGTTTAGCCAATGGGTTATCTCCTGTGTGAAAATTTGAGGTCGTGTGTTTCCTATGAGGCTTCTATTCAGTGCAATGCATATCTTGTCATTTCGAAGCATTTGAGGAAGTTGCCTTGACTGTCACAAAGACGAGTATGCACCTATCAGAGTTCTTGGAGTGTTTTATGACTATTATTTCATAAGTTTATGAAGTATTCAGCTGACTAACAATGTGGGACCGGGGCAGCTATGAAGGAAAGGTATTGTGGGTTACTGACAATGTGTTCCATAGCTTCGAGACAAGTAGGGTAGTTTGCTATCGATGATCAGATTGTTGGATCATGTGCTATATAAATTTCTAAACTAAGGGACGCTTGTGGATTAGCTATGACTTGAAAATTATGACTTCGAGAATGATTCGAGCTTGTTATTCATTGTGGATATAATGTTCAAGGAAAAGGAATCGGCTGCTTCTTTGAATATTCAAGTGTTGGTGAGGCACAAGTTATTCAATGCGTATTTGCTGTGTATTTGAGATTAAAGCAAGGTGAATAGCAATCTAGGAGGTGCCGATGAGTTCAAGATTCACATGTGGTATTTAAGGATTTTCAGATTTGTGTATGGTAAGGGCTTGAGATCGGTAGTGGGTGGTATCTTGATTTATGATATTTCTATATCAATACTTACTTTTGGGTTTGGCATACGTGATTCGATTAAGCTAGAGGAAATCAGCCCTGGTGATTTGATTATGTGTTAATGGGTTTCGAATAATTCATGATGGTTATGGCCACAGTTCGGGATAGATGTCTTCTACGGGTATAGGAGGTCTGCTGCGTTGTGATGTTCTCCTGGATTAGGTTAAGTAGGAAGGTTCTGGTCGATGGGGGTATTTATCCTACTGGTGGTTAGAGCTATTATGAGGTTTTCGTATTTCCATTAGTTGGCATTGATAGTTGCGGTAAGCCGTGCGAGATTGAAATTTTCATGGGCAAGGTTGCAATTTAGTTTCGAAGGGAAGGTCATGAGTTCTTGAAGGCATGGACGATTTTTGTGTTTAAGAGAATGCTAGCACTATTTGATGTCGCTTGAGTAGAGAGTGCAATTTAGGAAGCGCATTGTGTTTTGACTTGCGGATGCTTGACTAGTGTTACGGTGAACGCCAGGTTTTGGGCTACTAAAGTTTAAGTTTTGCTACGTGGCGCATAAGGCATATGTGACTATTTTTCGTAAGATGATTATGTAGGAGTGATGTATCGGTTATTTGAGTAGTGGAATTGGGATCGGATATGGATCTTCCGGTATTCTTGAGGTATAGAGACTGAATGTTTACATAGGTAGAATATTCCTTGATTGGGAACTATGAAGATATGATAAGAATTGGATAACTATGAAGATATGATAAGAATTGGATAGCTAATGATATGTGTTATGGATAGGTTACTATGGACTTTTGGAAGGTTGCTTACCTGTTTGGGGATGATCGGAATTTGTTTGGAGGCTATTTGTAGGCCTAATGAGAGTGGGTTAATGAGACTGGGTATTCTAAATCAGATCGGTTTTGCTTACTATTACACAACTGTTACTGTAGGTATATCATCGGGCAAAATGCATGTAATTCACGCCTTGGCCTATGTTATATGCTTCTCTCTTATACTATGATAGGTTGTGAGGCTACTTGATTATTGCACACATGTTGTAATCCCGTTTAGGCCTTGTGGTGACATATGAGCGAGATAACTCTTATGATGCTGATTTGCTTATCACACCCTAGCTTTGCTCGCCCTTTTGTTGTTTTGTATTATGCCTACTCACCTTCCCATTGTTATACTTGTGCACTCTATCGTGTTTGATGCTGACGCACATGTGCTTCGTGAGCATTATGGCTCGATGGGTATCCCTTCGTGGATTGATATGTTTGGGATCAGGCTGCACGCCGCAACAGAGTTATGTGAAATACCTTTTCTTGTGTTTATTTCGTGTGTTTTATTTTACCTTTATGGGATGAGTTCATGAAATTATGCTTTTGTTGTTATATCAGTTGTACTTGTTAGATAGTCCTCGTACCTATTTTTTTTCAATTTTTAGATATATCTTAGTTATTGCTTGTTTAGTGTACGGACCATGCTGAGTGAGGTTCCATGTGGCTTTTGGTGTGACTTGTCGGTCGGACTACTTGTATAGGGTGATACGAGGGTTTTGGACTTTGGATTTGCACTATCGTATTGGGGTAAGGAATGTTTGGAAGAATAATAATATATTTCCGTTCAGAATTTGTCAATGGTCCTTATGGGACGAGAGAACTCCACGACTTTTTGATTGGGTGAGTGGTAATGAGTTTCTACATATTTCTTTCATCATTTGCAGAGTATGAAGGTTTGGAACAAGGTTTTATTTGATATGGCTATAAAACGACCCTTGTCACGTTCGAGGACGAACGTTTGTTTAAGTGGAGAAGAATGTAACGATCCAATCGGTCGTTTTGAGCTTTAGTGTCCTGCTTGGTGGTTGATACTTTGATTAGATTCATATGATGTATAATGACTTGCGTGTATGGTCAGTTTTAGTTTTGGAGGGGTTCGGGATTATTTTGGAAGAATGACTCTCGATTTAGTAGCTTTAAGTTGGAGGAGTTGACCAAGGTTTGACTTTTGGATAAATGGACTCCTAATTGAGTTTTTATGGCTTTAATAGGTTTGTGTGATGATTTTGGACTTGTACATATTTTTCTGATTCGGTTTTGGAGGTTCCTAGAGGATTCAACACTATTTATCAAAAATTGGCAATTTGAAGAACTTAAGAGTTTATGAGTTTGACCAAGAGTTAAATTTGATGTTATTGGACTCCAATTGGTGTTCCGAGACTTTGGATAGATCTATATAATTGAATTGAACTTGTGTGCGAAGTTTGGAAGTAATCCGAAGTGCTTAAGTGTAAGTCAGACACTCTTTTGAAAGAATGAACATTTAACAACTTAAGAGAAATTCTCTTCGGTTGAGCCTCAATTATTTGTTGTGATATTCCCGTGGGTATTTTGAGGCTTTGGATAAGTTTTGATAATGTAACTGTACTTGTTGCTACGATTTGAGCTGTTCGGAGGTTGTTTCACGCGGGAAGGGCTTCTTAGAGTATTGATTTAACTTCTTTGAGGTAACTGTCTTGCCTAGATTTGGTGAGGGAATTTTTTTTTACTAATTGATATTTTTTTCTGCATGTGGGGGTGATTCATATGCGAGGTAATGAGCGTATATGCATGTGCCAAGGTTGTCCATGCTCGGGTAGATTATACGATTCTTTGTGCCTTGTTGGATTATATGACTTTCTTGCCTCATAATTACTTGACTTCTATAATAATATGAATATGAAATTTAATGCTAGAAACTGTGATTGATCTTATTATAACTTTATTAAATTTGATGGACATTTTGTGAAACGGTTGATGTGCTAAATTTGGTCATCACTATACTTAATCACGATTACATTGCTAAGACTATTATTCTTGAGATATTGGGTTCCATACTTGAGTTGAAGATCACTTTAGAGATTTGTTTAGACACTTGAGCAATGGGATTCTTGAAGTCGATTAAATTGTTTAATTGTGTAAGAGTTTTGATTCTCGTTCGCGTGGTGTATTTTGCTTAACCACTTTTCTTGATGTTATATGAGCTTTTTTCCTTGCTATTTGTTGATGTATGTGTGTGTGTGTGTGTATATACATGCTTGATGAGGAAGAGTGTAAAGCAGGAAGGGCGATGACATGCCATTATTATACATTATCATGTGAGGAAGAGTGTAAAGCACGAAAGGTGATGTCGTGCCATTTTATATACATTATTATGCACGAAGGATAATGTCGTGCTATTTCATTTACATTTCATGTGAGGAAGAGAGTAAAGGCTCGAAGGGTGATGTCGTGCCATTGTTTTTATATTATCATGTGCTCATGGCACAAAGGGTATTTCCCTACAGGAGAGGACAAGAGACATGCATTATATTGCGATATCTTTTCCTTGTGTATACATTTATGCCTTTATCTTGAGTTGTTACTGTTGCACCTATGTTTTCTATGATGCTTATGGATGTCACATTTTTGCCTTTTTTCTTATTTGCTATTGTTCTATTTGTGCCTTCTATTTGTTACTTATTGTTACAGTCATGTCTACCTTCTTATTTATTATATGTACATCTATGCCTTTTTCTTGTTTGTTGTGATTTCACCTAAACCTTCTGCCTCATTAGCTGTTCAAATCTTTATTATTCTACCTTACTTGATGTCACTACTTTTGTTCCTCCTATCTCGTCTAATACTATTTTCCATATGCTTCCAACTTGGTTATTGCTGCTATCTGTGTATTCTCTACTTGTAGTTACTATTATTAGTATTTCTTTTACCTGGTTAGTACTGTTATCGGTGAGGATGATATAAATGCACGAAGGGTGTTTCCGTGCCAATAGATTTGTCATACAAATACATATTTGGCGAGGATGAGATAAATGCATGAAGGATGTTGCCGTGCCATTTGAGTTGATTTCTTGAACACATTCTTCATTCTGTGAAGTTTGTGGATTTGCTATTTTTGTTTGGTGTTTATCATTTTAAAAAAAATGATTGGTTGTGATATTGAGAGAATTGACCGTGATTTCTTTTTGCAATCATTACTTTGTATATTTGTTCTTGTACTCTTCTCTGTTATTTCTAGTATTGTTTTTATTGTAAATCTACTGCATAGGTTATATGTGTGAGTATCTTTTGACTTGAAAACATCACCACTACTTCACCAAAGTTGGTCAAGATACATACTAGGTACATGCGGTCGGTTTGTACTCATGCTACACTTCTGCACCTTGCGTGCAGATTTTGGAGTTGTGTAGTTGTGGAAGACGGAGCCTTCAATTGAAGATGTATTTGCACTCCACATACATGTTACCAACAGTTTTAGGTAGTTTAGGATTTATATTTCTGTTTATGTAAATTTCGAACAGATGATGTATCTTTTCTCAAAGTGAAATAGTAATCTTATTCGTAGTCGCTCGTGACTTGTACTACCACTCCTTGGGATATTGTATGGAATTCAGTTATATTATTTGTTTTCCACTTTTATTTCAATTAGAATTGTATTGAAAGTTCTTGAGCTTACCTAGCGGGTTGAGTTAGGTGCTATCACGACTAGGTGAATTTTGGGTTGTGACAAGTTGGTATCAGAGCTCTAGGTTTATATGTTCTACGAGTCATGAGATAGTGTAGAGTCTTAGGGATCGGTATGATGACATCCATACCTATCTTCGTGCGACTACATGGCATTTAGGAAACTTCCCTTCTTTCATTCCTTATCATGCGATCTTGTTTCAGCTTGAAGCCTGCAACTTCGATTTCTTTCTATTAATCTGTATAGGATGTTGAGCACCAAGTACCAGTGTGCACCAATAGCTTGTGATGTTGCAGGTGGGCTACGAAGGGTTGTGGACACTTGATCACCATCTCGATATATTTGGTTGCCTAGTTGTCTAATCATGGTATGGTTATGGGATATTGATTTGAGTTTAACCGATGGGTTATCTCCTGCGTGAAGATTTGAAGTTGTGTGTTTTGTTTGAGGCTTCTATTTATGCATATCTTGTCATTTCGGAGCATTTGAGGAAGTTGTCTTGATTGTCACAAGGACGAGTATGCATTTGGTAGAGTTCTCGAGTGTTTTATGACTAGTGCTACATAAGTTTATGAAGTATTCAGCTAACTAACAGAGCGGGACCGGGGCGGCTATTAAGGAAAGGTAATGTGGGTTACTTACAATGTGTTCTATAGCTTCGAGCCAAGTGGGGCAATCTGTTATCGATGATCAGATTGTAGATCATGTGCTATATCAGTTTCTAGACTAAGGAACGCTTGTGGATTAGCTATGACTTGAAAAGGATGGCTTCGGGAATGATTCGAGCTTGTTATTCGTTGTGGATGTTGTGTGCAAGGAAAAGGAATCGCTTGGTTGCTTATTTGTATATTCATGTGCTGGTGAAGCACGAGTTATTCGGTGCATATTTGCTGTGTATTGGAGATTAGAGCAAGGTGAATGGATATCAAGGAGGTGCCGATGAGTTCAAGATTTACATGTGGTACTTAAGGATTTTCATATTTATCTATGGCTAGGGCTTGAGATTGGTAGTGGATGGTGTCTCAATTTGTAGTATTTCTATATCAATATTGACTCTACATGGTAGAATTGGAGAGATGCAAGAAACAGCTTAGGGTTCGCAGAAGGTCCTTTCCGCGCGAGCATTTCAGGTTGAAATACTTTTGGGTTTGGTAGTCTGCGTGATTCGGTTGAGTTAGGGGAAATAAGTCCTGATGATTTGATTATGTGTGAATGTGTTTTGAATAATTCACAATGGTTATGGCCGTTGTTGGGGGTTGATGTCTTCTACGGGTATAGGAGGTTTGTTGCGTTGTGATGTTCTCCCAGATTAGGTTAAGTAGGAAGTTTCTGGTTGATGGGATATTTATCCTACTAGTGGTTCAGAGTTGATTATGAGATTTTTGTATTTCCACTAGTTGGCATTGATAGTTGCGGTGAGCCGTGCAAGATTGAGATTTGCATGGGCAAGGTTGCGATTTAGTTTCGAAGGGAATGTTATGAGTTCTTGAAGGCTTGGACGATAAATTGCGTTAAGAGAATGCTAGTACTATTTGATGTCGCTTGAGTAGAGTGTGCAATTTAGGAGGCGCATTGTGTTTTGACTTGCAGATGCTTGACTAGTGTTACGGTGATCGCCTGGTTTTGGGCTACTAAGGTTTATGTTTAGCTACGTGGCGCAGAAGACCTATGTGAGTATGTTTCGTAACATTATTGTGTATGAGTGATGTATCGGTCATTTGAGTACTGGAGTTGGGATCAGATATGGAACTTCCGACATTCTTGAGGTTTAAAGACTGAATGTTTACATAGGTAGACTATTCCTTGATTGCGGACTATGAAGATATGATAAGAATTTGATAGCTGATGGTATGTGTTATGGATAGGTTGCTATGGACTTTTGGAAGGTCGCTTACCTATTTGGGGATGCTCGGAATTGGTTTGGGGGCTATCTGTAGACCTAATAAGACTGGGTATTCTATATCATATCAGGTTTGCTTACTTTTACACAATTGTTATCGTAGGTACGTCATCGGGCGGAATAGATGTTATTTGCGCCCTAGTCTATGTTATATGCTTCTATCTTATACTATGATGGGTTGTGAGCCTACTTTGTTGTTTCACGCATGTTATAATCCTGTTTAGGCCTTGTGGAGATATATGAGCGAGATAACTCTTATAATGTTGATTTTCTTATTGCACCCTACCTGTGCTCGCCCTTTTCCCTTATTGTATAATGCCTACTCACCTTCCCACAGTTATACTTGTGCACTCTATCGTATTATATGTTGACGCCTATGTGCTTAGTGAGCACGAGCATTATGGCTCGATAGGTATCCCTACATGGATTGATATGTTTGGGATCGGGCTGCGCGTCGCAATGGAGTTACGTGCGATACCTTTCCTTGTGTTTATTTCGTGTGTTTTGTTTTCCCTTTATGGGATGTGTTCACGAAATTATGCTTTTCTTGTTATATCAGTTGTACTTATTAGATAGTCCTCGTACCTTGTTTTCTTTCCATTTGTGAATATATCTTAGTTATTGCTTATTTAGTGTACGGACCGCGTTGTGTGAGGTTACATGTGGCTTTTGGTGTGACTTGTCTGTTGGACTGCTTGTATAGGGTGAGACGAGGTTTTTGGGCTTGGGATTTGCATTATCGAATTGGGATAAGAAATGTTTGGAAGAATAATACCATATTTCTGTTCAGAAGTTATCAATGGTCCTTGTTAGATGAGAGAACTCCACAAATTATTAATTGGGTGAGTGGTTATGAGTTTCTACATGTTTCTTTCATCATTGGTAGAGTACAAAGGTTTGGAACAAGGTTTTATTTGATATGAGGTTTGTTATCAATACCCGAATTGGTAATGGCCATCTATTGTGGTAAGAGATATTGCTATGGGCATATAAGCAATGGGCAACATTATGTGATTATATGTTGTGAATAAATTAATGATTTGTTGCAGCTGGTTGAGATTGATGCTATGTGTGTATGCGAGAATCGGATCTTAGAAGGAGTCCTGGATGTAGAAATTTGATTCTAAGGCTTATCGGTTAAGGTTAAAAGAAGAATCTTCAGTTGAGATTGTGTTGATGGAATTTTATGGATTAAGGTGACGTGGTATCACCCCTGAGTATGTGTATGGAGGGTTTATATAGTGAATTGATGGCTATGACACGACTCTTGGCACGTTTGAGGATGAACGTTTAAGTGGGGGAGAATGTAACGACCCAATCGGTCATTTTGAGCTTTAGTGTTCTGGTCGGTGGTTTGAGACTTTGATTAGCTTCATATGATGTATTATGACTTGCGTGTATGGTCGGTTTTATTTTTGGAGTAGTTCGGGATTCATTTGGAAGGATGATGTCGGTTTTAGTTTTGGAGTAGTTCGGGATTCATTTGGAAGGATGACTCTCGATTGGAAACTTTAAGTTGGAAGAGTTGACCAAGGTTTGATTTTAGGGTGAACGAACTCCGAATTGATTTTTTATGATTTCAATATATTCATATGATGATTTTGTACTTGTACGTATATTCAGATTCAGTTTAAGGTTCCTCGAAGGATGCAACACTATTTATTGAAAGTTGGCAATTAGAAGAACTTTAGAGTTCATAAGTTTGATCAAGCGTTGACTTTGATGTTATTGGACTACAGTTTGTGTTACGAGACTTTGATGTATCTGAATTGAACTTGTGTACAGAGTTTGGAAGTAATCCAAAGTGTTTAAGTGTGATTCGGACACTCTTTTGAAAGAATAAAGATTTACCAACTTAAGAGAAATTCTATTCAGTTTGAGCCTCGATTATTTATTGTGATGTTTCCGCAGGTGTTTTAAGGCTTTGGATAAGTTTGGATAATGTTTTTTTACTTGTTGGTATGATTGGATCGGGTCCCAAGGGGCTTGGGTGTGTTTTGGATCATTGGTTGAGAAATTAGATAAGGATTAGGAGTTTGACCATGGTCAATATCGGGTCAAGAAGACTCCTTTTCGGTGTTTTGAGTGCGCGAGTAGGTTTATAGCATATTTTATGATTGAAATGCATATATAGTTTTTATCTTGGAGGTTTTGAATGAGTTTTGGGTGCTAAAACGAAGATTTTCTTACTGCTGATTTTTTTTCTGGTGTAAATAATTATGAAATATCATTTTCAGACTTTCCTTACAACTTCAAAATATCATATCTTCCTAACTTTAAGACCAAATTGGTAATTCAAAAGATTATCTTGGGTGTAATCTCGCAGAGATTATATTGGGCTTATCAAATATGAGTTTAGGGGTCATTTAGGATCTGATTCGAGCTACAACAACTGCTGTAGTTTTTTACTTATTTCAAAATGTAGTCACTTTTTCTCACAAGGTTTTGGAGCTCGGATTTAGGCGATTTTTTGGCTCGGGGGGGGGGGGGGGGGGTTTT